>JABUQX010037430.1:0-5000 GCA_015478945.1 Trachelipus rathkii | reverse complement strand
TGGACCACTTCTTCTTAAAAAGTTGGGTTAATTAACAAAAAACTTTTAATATTATCTCTCATTAGGAGCCACTGATAAAGGTAAAAGGCCTGTAGTGATTCATGAATAACCTACCGACTAGGTGGAATAAAATGTTTGAGTGCGACTTTCTCTCTGAACCATACTTACTCCAAAGAAAAAATATCCTTTTCTCGCGCGAAAATTAGAGATAAAACAAATACGTTTTATATTCTATAAAAAATAAACATCGTTGAGCTTGCAAACTGGATCAACAAACTAAAGATGAATTAAAATTGCAGTACATTGCAATATGCTCTCGAAGATTTTTTGAGATAAGCATTCGTCTGACTCGTTTTGGATTGGTCTATATAGAACATTCTATAAAACCTTGACGCATTATGACGTGTTTTGCTTATAATAGGTACGCTAATTGTGGGTCAAGATTATATGATGACTATCATGGGCCTCTCCAAGGGTGCAGGCCCAAAAGACAAACTGTTCCACTCAGACCTATCTAGACTGCGTGAGCTACACAGATATATGCAATAATACTTTTAAAATCTACCAAAATACTTGTGTTTCTCCTCATCTAATTAATAGTCCTATCTATTCCTATAGTAGATTAACTTCATTGGCTAATATGTTAATATGATTTGTTGGCTCAATTTTTATACCCACCTAGATACTCCTACAAATATACTGTGTAATGTAGTAATGGCTGTGATGTCGAGATCTCTTGTTCACTATACGATCTACCTCTTTGTGATAATTGAAACTTATCAAACATTGTATAAACACTGGCATATATGAGTGGGGTGACTCTGATCTAAGTCAATATGGCATATGACAGAACTTATCATTTGCTTTGACCTACTTTCATATATACTGTGTAGGCTCTAGAGTTGATCTGTCATACCTAGACTTATTTATATTTATAATAAAATATATCACGGGCTGAGTTGAGTATTGGTATTCATATATTATATGTAGTCACGATGGTGATCCTACTGAGGCCCCATCGTTGCAAAATATTTTTTTCTCATAGAGTATATGGAGGAATACTTTTATCTATGATATAATACTATATATATATATATAGATAACAATTAATAAGTTATATCCAGCTATCTTTAAAAATTTTGTATAGAATGATAACGTCTTATGTCTCGATTGGATTTTTTCTCTGCACTTTTTAATAATACAGAAGATGCCATTCATAATTTTTAGTATTATCATATCAACTACCTAATATATATAAATTTTCAAGCTTAATATAATTTGAGACAGCTGCACTTTGCCCTGTCTGGTGATAGTTACTGAGTCGGAAAGGATACACAGATAAATTTCTCAAACCTTACTTGTCTTAGTATCAAAGACAATACTTTAATCTACCCAATAGTAATTGATTTTTACTCAAGTCATATCTACAACTCTATTAAAAAATACAAAAAATAATTAGCTGATATAGTATATCTATACGTTCTTATACATTATGATAAACGATGAGCATGTATTAGAAGTTTATTTTCCTTAGAATTACTTAATATTTTGAGGCTCATTTCACATACTTTAAAATATTGTTTTTCATTCGATTCATATTTTCAGGATTTACATTCTAATGACTACCTTTATATTAATTAAACATTATTCATTATCCTATACATAAACAACAAACCTCCTATACTGTTTGTATCAAATAAAGTCTCTCGCTTTCTTTCTAGTTTTCTCCGATATGATAGGGTAAATGTTATCATGTACTTACTTTTGAGGAGATATGTTCTAGTAGTCAGATCTAATTATATAAACAGAACATTTTTTATACCATCAACAATAGCCTCCTTGTAGTTCTTGTTAATATAGGATCTAAGACTCTGCCCCATAGGTTGGGTTCTCTCTTTGTTTATCCCACAAAGCTTCTTGACGTCGCTCGTTGGTCGTGGCTTGTACCTCTGCGACTCTCGAAGATTCTTGGTAGTGTAGGACTTGCTGCTGAAAAGTGAACATTGGCTCCGCTTTTGTTGAGCCGTTAAGGCCGCCATCTCAAACCGCTAAAAAGGGTTTCCGCACATTTTCCACAAATCAGATAATAGTAATGGGAGACTATGACAGCCGATGCATATGGCTCGCCGTCGGCTCAAATAGTCGAGCTAGTAGATCTATCAGTGTTTCTGTCTGGGTAGAGAGATAGTTGCGCTCACTCTCCTGTTCAGCTGAAGAATTTTTATAGTCATTTATGATTGTCCAGTCCTCTGTCATTGTATATAGAAACCATTTTCGCAAAATTTTATTCCTTCCTCTTTTCATAAGTTAGTAAAGGAAATGACTATATCAGTCTACTCTTAACGTAAATGATATACAAGAATAATAGCATATTCTCTTCCTTATTGCGGAGAACTACAGACACAACGCCTGATGCTAAACATACTGCATGAACGAATACATATACTTACAACCACAAGTAGAACAATAAAGATATGATACGTTTGTATATATTTGTTATAATATCTTCTCTAATCTTGATAGATTCGATTCTTCTTAAGCCAGATATATATGCTAAGCACCATAAGGTAGTCTATTATTAGTTCGCGCCTCCGTAGATTGTACTTTCGTTATATATACTCGCCTTACTAGTTTAGGTTTGCTATCTAGTTCACTCGATCTGTGGACTCATCTCAGAGAGCTCAGATAATAGATCGTGTGATATATTTCTACATATCATATTTATGTTCCTTCTTATATTAAGTTATTTATTAATGTGTCGTTATTATTTGTAAGTAATTATTATTATTTTGAGTATCATTATTCTACATTACTCACATTTATCTAATAGTGATATCTTGAAGTTTGATGCCGCTTATCTACTCTCTCTAGTACATAACTAGCTATTTATTGATAAGTGTGATTTGATTCCCATGTTATGGATGGTAAGTGTTCTTTTATTATTTACATGCGTAATTTTTTTCTTTTTAACACATTATTATTAATTAATTATTATATATTTAATATTAATTATATATTATATTTTTTTTATATTTTAATATCTTATTTTAATTATTGTTATTATTAGTAATTGATATTGTTAATTATGTTATTGTTATTGTTATTTGTTATTGTTGTATTGTTATTATTTTTGTTATGTTATTATAATTTATAAATATTATTAATATAATTTATATACTAAAGATATAATTATTGAAATTTATTTTTAAATCTACTTGTGAAATATATTTGATTTTATAGTATCGGTTCCAGCTCCGCAACATATTTTTTGTATAATCTTTTAATTTATTTTTAATTATTATCTGATATTATTATTATTTTATTATTATTTATATATTATTATAATAATTATAATGTATTATTAAATTATATGTTATAGATTAGTTAGATTATTATATATTTATATATAATTTGTACATATTTTTTTTGTTTCATTGATCCGCATATATAAATAAGTAAATTTTAATATATTTATATACTCTTAATTATTTCTATATATTAGTATACTGAGTTAATATACATACAGAAATTTATATATTGTACCCAGCAACATACACCATGCATATTACTCTCGAGCAACTCTAAAGCTTAACAAAATCTATCATTCAACAATCATGATTGCAACATAATAGTTCGCTCTCTTTTCTGGTCCGATAGAAGCAACGATACTTTTCGAGAATCTCATAAAAGAATATATATGATCACAGCATTATTTTCTCAAGCATATTAATTGGATTTCTGGAGATGTATAACTTCCTACGCCCAAAACAAGGGCTACGGTTAATTATAAATTTAGTGAGAATCGGTACCAATTGAACATAATCTATATTATAATATATATTGTATATTATAATATATTATTATATTATATATGAATATATATATATGTAATATTATTAGATATATTAATTAATATTATATTTATAAATATATATATATATTATTATATATTAGATAAGTAATATTAATTTATAAGATATATATATATATATATATATACTATATTATATATATATTATATTAGTTATATAAGTAATCTTATATCGTACTACGCCTCTCTTAACTGCAGGGTAGCGCGCTAGTCTCTCACCGCTGCAGCTCTATAGCAGAGCTCTAGCATCGTGCTACCGTTCTGGGTCGGGCCACCTCGAATAGTCTTTCGATTCTCATAGGTTTCCACATATTCTCATTTCATGGAAGGGCTTGTTGAATTTGAGCCCTGGGCGGGCAAACTGCAGTACTCCTCGCAAATTATATTAATATGTTTTCTAATTTGGACGCTAATGGTTTTCTCTTGAGTAATGCTAGTCCTATTTTGAATATTATTATATAATTATTGTATTACTTATCAGTGGATAGGGTTTCACATTTTCAAACAAAACTCTTAATACTCTCTATCTATTAATCTATTAATTTGTTCATTTGGCTATTAATATCTCAAAGAACTGCTGTTTCTTTGAGTCGTGCAAATAAAGTTTCTACGACTGAGTCTTATAGTTTGTCTCAAGGATTATTATATGTATAGCAAAAAAGTAGTGAAGGACACGGGTTGCATAGTCCTTCATGTATCGCCATAGAACTGTGCGAAGTTACAAAAATCTTTATCATGATTTAAGTCTTTCAAAATATTCTTATAATAATATATATATATAATATATATATATAGTAATATAAGATTATATATATTATTAATAATATATAATATATATATATATTATATATTATATATAATAGAATATATAGTATATATTTAATATTATATATTATATTATTATATATAATATATATATTATAATAATTATATTTATAATTAATAATATTATATATTATATATTATATATGATATAATTATGAAATTGTTATATATATATATAATTGATTAATCATAGATAGTATATATATATATAATATATAGATGTGGGGGAGAGTCCCTTTTATAATAATAATCGCTAATTATAATAGTTTATTTAATAATAATCAATAAACATATAAATGGAGTA
>JABUQX010037429.1:0-17500 GCA_015478945.1 Trachelipus rathkii | reverse complement strand
AAATGCTCACTTACATAGATACACACACACAACACACACACACACACACACACACACACAAGTAAAATAGTGCATTAAAAATAAGTATGGGCTGTAACATGCATGTTAGAATAATTTTACAAAAAATTGTCTAAGAATGAGCAATTTACGTATAAAAAATACTGATTGGTCCATACATAAAAATAATAAAAAGTGAAAAACAAAAAAAAAAAATTTGATTACAATGATGATAGTTTGTTACCTTAAGTGCATGTATGTAAATCGCTTGCGAGCACACATACAGAGTCTAAATTATGGATTATGTTTAGTCAGATGCAAATAAGCTTTGTAAGTTCCACATTTACACAACACAAACACACAAAACACACACCAAACACACACACACACCACACACACACACACACATATAGTATACAATATTTATTATTTAAAGTGCATGCATATTTATGTAATTATAACACTGGACAACACATGAGCCCACACAGTAACCTCAGAGCAGCAAGCCTAAGCTATACAAAAATATATATAGATCAGCCACGTAGATATTATATAAATATAAATTAATATAACTATATACTATACTATATATATAAACTATATATAATAAAATACATAATATATAACTCAAATAAATAACCTAATCTATACCATATATCAGTATATCAACTATATAGCTTAATACAATATAACCGAACACTATATAACTATATATAATATAACACTATATATATACTCCTAATCACATTATATATACACTATACTACTATGATTTATATATAATATTATATAAGAACGTGATAATGTGTCCGTGCCGTTATATGTCTGTGTGCACCGTTACAGCAGTGTCCTCTAGCACACTAGTCACCTCGGATTTTTATACTAGGAAAACACCTCATTTTATTTGCTTTGGTCTTCGTGTGTATATAAACATCAATAATATCATCTAGCAGCGTAAAGGTATTCATTATATTTGGGAAAGCATACTTTCTTGATTTTGGAACACACCGGTCTAGAATAAGACAACACAGATGTTCCCACTTCCCATATAGCAATCTGTAATATTAAATTTCATGATCCATTTAACGTAAGTAGATTTTTTTTTTTTTTTTTTTTTTTTTTTTTTTTTTTTTTTTTTTTTTTTTTTTTTTTTTTTGAGTATAAACGAATGAAAATAAAAAACAAATTTGAATGTATAAATTTGCTCTAGCACCCTGAGGATATTAGAGCGTGTCATTTGTTCGAAGTTAAGTTTTAGCGGACGTTGCTACGATGCAAAATTAAGTCTCCGTTCCATATTATTAATTATTTGAACGTACTTGATAGTACCCCCTTTCAAACACTTGAGTTAATTATTTACGGTAATCGACTGTATCGTCATGGGGTTTATTATTATAAAATGGTAGAAGATTTTTAGTATTCAATTCCAAATGCACGATTTAAATTTTCTTTACCATTTTTTTTTTTTTAAAATTTTTGAAGATAAAAAGTTTTACCGGTGGCGCTTATTATCACGCAAGCTATAAAGTATAACGAAGATCAAGTTAATAATTGATGAAATGGCCAAAAAACAAATATCTGGAACAAAACCATGCATGAGATCATTGAGATTTGCGCAAAATTATGATTCCACTCTCATACAAACTTACACTACTAATATTATATTATAAACTAACTACATCTAACTACCAGCCGACAACATAATACTATACTATCATACCTAATAATATAATATGACCTTATAAATATAATATATGATATATTTATATATACACTACTAACAATATATATATATAAACCTATATATATATATATATAATATATATAGATATATATATATATAGACAAAACTAATATAATACTATACTACTACATATAATATAAGTATAAAAATAATACTAATATTAATATTAATATATATATAATATTATAATATATTTATATACTATAATATATATATATATATACCTATATAATAATATAATATAACCTACGTATATAAATGACTAAATATATAATCGTAATCCAATATATATTAGTAATATCAGATATATACATAGATACTATATAATACCATATAATATATCATAATATATATCACATATATATATAACACTACAATAATATTATACTATATAATAATATATATATATACTACTAATAGTATGAGAGAGAGAGGAGAAGGAGAGAGAGAGAGAGAGAGAGAGAGAGAGAGAGAGAGAGAGAGAAGAGAGAGAGAGGACAGAGAGAGAAGAGAAGATCTTAAACAAAGGAACATATAGTGGACAGGTAAAGAATTACTGTCTTCTTCGAGATTGAACCACCGGGTGTTGAACTGAGGACCAATATACTCGATGCTTTACCAGGAGTAAAGCATCGAGTATATTGTCTCCAGTCGCAACACGCTGTGTTCAATCCCGGAAATCAATAACTTCATTAAACTTCGAATACATGTTGATATTAGGATTCAAATAATAAAGATTGCGGATTTTGAAAGTATTTAACACCTAATATATATATATATATATATATATATATAATATATATATATATATATATATATATATAATATAATATATATAATTATTCATATGTATATATATATATATATATATACTATGATATATATATATATATAAATATATATATATATATATATATATATATAGATAATATAATATATAATAGATATATATATCAGGGTGGAAGAAAGCATTTAAAACTGCATGAAGAATGTTCTTTTAATAAAAAAAAAAAAAAAAAAAAAAAAAAAAAAAAAAAAAAAAGGGTATACATTCCATTTTCCCTGTCCCTTTGAAACAACATTAAAATTGATAAACTTGATTTAATCAGAATTATCGTGCCTTCAAATACCAGAACTCGACTCTATGTTGCATAGACTTTCGACTCAGAAATGACAAAAAATACACACTCTTCGAGATCCTAAAATCTATTTCGTGGTGAGAAAAGGACAATCTTTCTGGTACTTCCACCTCTCACTCTTTCTGACAATCCATCTATGTGATTATCTCTGCGGTAATATTTGTACTTTAACCTCTCGTAAAGCTGAAATGTTGCTCAAACCCCTATTTCATTTTATTCCACTACTAAGACGGTCAGTAGCTAACTCAATCGACAAGCAGACAAACGAAAGGTTTTGTCTGATTGTTTGGTCTACTGTTTGATTGTGTTATGGATCTGTGTTTGTTGTGTATTGTCTGTCATTGATTATTATTATTTTATGTATTAATTACTTCGTCGAAGAAATTATGATCACGTAGTGATCATAATTTCGAGTTGTGTGGTGCTTTGACTCCGACTCCGACGCCGACTCCGACTCCGACTCCGACTCCGACTCCGGGCGCGGTTCTTACTCCGGGCGGTTTCGATTATTTATTATTATTAATTATTATATTTATTATTATTATTATTAAATTATTATCTATCTATATTATTATTATTAAACTAAGAATTTAAATTATTATTTTAATTTATTTTATTATTATTTATTATTAATTATATTGGTAGTAGTAAGAGTAGTAGTATAGTATGGTAGTAGATAGTTAGAGTTACGGCACTATAGGGTTGAAAATTTGGAGAGGGTCAATAGCATGGTGAACAATACTCAATTGTTGTAGACAGCGTGTACATCCACACTGAGGTCGCACCCGCAAAGGGGGACCCCACGCCCCACCTAAAATCAAAGTGTTCGTCAATAGGCTTGAAATTATGGTGAGAGAGATTCAGAGTTGAGTTCTAAGAAAGAGTTAAGTATTGATTGCTGAGGAGTTGGCTCCGCACCGGTGCTGGAGCCATGCGGAGCCGTGTTAATAAAATACGAACCACATCCTACTACACAACAATGTTGGCCCGTCCCTATAAGGCATAGCGAGGTCGTTAGGAGGTTACGAATATGATGGTTATAGACCGGTATAGGGTGTCTAGGATCCCCCAAAGGGAAGTCCCACCCCTAAACATATAAATATTGATGTGAAAGCTTGAAACACTGAAACAAAACACCCCTATCAACACCTCATTTTTAGAGGTGCCTTCACTAAAATCATTAGGTGTATACGGAGGTAATGACACATCTTGACCAAATTCGGAGACCAGGCCCCACCAAATTCTTGAAATATTCAGACAGTAGAACTGGCATGAAATCGGTTATACAACCTTCTGGGATCGTATCTTAGATGACCCCCGGGATGAAAATGACTGTGGCGTGTGCACAAGACGGGGTACTCACCCCAAAATCTGAAATATTGACATAGAACAAAGCGAAGACTTGATATACAAGCCTTTTAGGTGTATCTTTAGATACGTATACAGGATAAAATGGACCGATTTGACCACAATTCAGGCGGACAGGCCCCCACAAAAACTGAAATATTGAACATAGAATTGATTAAACTGCGTATACAACCTTCTAGGATGTATTCTTTAGCATTGGACCCGGGCAATATGTAAAAAGACTGTGGGGCGCGCCAGGACGGAGTTACTCACCGCCCAAAAATCTGCGAAATATTGACAGCTAGTAACAACGAAACTTGAATATACAAGCCTTTTTAGGGCTGTATCTTAGATGATACGAGGTAAAAATGACCGAATTTTACCAAATTGCGGCGGGACCGCCCCACAAATCTGAAATATTGATCAATCAAGAAAGCGATTGAAAACCTCGATAATACAACCTTCTTGAGGATCGTAATTTAGATGACCCCGGGTGGTGTAAAATGACTGAAGGCGGATAGCCCCAGAGCGGGGTTACTCACCCCCAAAAATCTGGAAATATTGACATCATAGCACACAACGAGAAGACTTGAATATACAGGCCTTTTTAGGTTGATCTTAAATGTTACGGGGTAAAATGACGGATTTGAAGCCAAGATTCGGGGAACCGGCCACAAACTGAAATACTTGACCTAGAACGATGAAACTCGGCATACACACCAACCATATAAGGTACTCACATCATCGTATATGGGTGAAATAATGGTACACTGAATAACGAGTGGGAGTTTGTGAACCAAACTTGAAAATATTGAATAACGAGTGGATTTGGGATGTACTGTTCACAACACGTACCAATAACGACGAGGGGTTAAATATCGTTCACATTCCAAAGGGGGGTCACCAGCCCACAAAAACTGAAATATTGGCGTAGAAAAACGAAATACATCTTCTATGGATGAGTATCCTCGATACAGAAAACAAAAAAAAAAAAAAAAAAAAAACAAAAAATGGGACTTTTTTAAAAAAAAATTTAAAAAAAAAAATTTAAAATTAGAAAAATTTTTTTTACTTTTCAAAAAAATTTTTAACAAAAAAAATTTTAAATTACAAATTTTTTAAAAAGATTCTTTTAAAAAAAATAAAAAAGAGAAACAAAATAAAATTCTTTATTCTTTTTACAGTTCTATACTTGAACAAAAATTTACGTAGTTTTATATAAAAACAAACACCCCTAGAGCATCTGGAGCTCTGGCAGCCTCTGAGGCCTCTCCCCTCCCTCCTCACTCTCCTTCACCTCACGCCCCTCCCCATGCTCATGATCTAAGTATTCATGTCACCAACGAAAATACGCTAACACAGCAAAGTTTTCACTTCAATAAGGCTAACATATCATAACCTAAATGTTACACATATAATGTATAACATCAATCAACATGAACCGATGCCCTGAACGTAAATCGCTACATTAGCAAAGTTCAAATACATATAACAAGAACAGTAAAGTAACTTTACCGTTTGCACTTATAGAAACGTAATGGTGTACCAATTTTTTGAAAAATATCTCTAACAGTATCATCACTATTTTTCGTATTAACACTGTCATATTTGTCATCAACGGCACAGTAATGATTCATACTGAGAACAGACATATATGCAATCTATAACACAAGTTTTTGGCTGTAACCCAAACGCTCACATATTCGTAGTCTGAACCTGAAGAAACTATAACATACACCGGAAAGAACCACTAACATCCTTACAACACGAATAAACAGCTAACATAAACAAAGCATTCATTACATTAACACAGTGAAGCACCTAAACTGGAGCTAACCACAATAGGACATATAGAACGTGGCCCTTTCACATCTTTTTTTTCCTTTTGTTTCTAAAAACTTTTATATTATTTATTAACTTTTTTATTTTCTTTAAAACTTTTTGTATTAATGCCTGAACTTATTCGCTTTCTTGTTAAAAAATTATTTTGCTTAAAACTTTTTTAGTCATTGTTACAACTTATTATTCCTTCAACTTGTATCTTCTTTAAAACTTTATTGTTTTTACTAAAAAATTTGATTCTTTTATGTTTAAAACGTCAAAAAACAATTCGTGTTTTTACTACCCTAAAACGGGTAATCACTGGAATCAGTGAATCAGAACCACCCCTACATCCCCCTTACCCGTCCCAACCCTGAACTCTATTGGGGTATTGAGTCTATTGACGTCTGTTGACTTCCAGTCATATTTCGAGTAATCATTTGGATAAAAATAGACATAAAAATATGTTCCTTTTATACTACCCTCGAAAGTAATATGCTGACAAAAAAACAAGTGTTTCACATCAAGTAAACTACACATAACATAACCGTGATGTAAGATATAATGTATAGCCATCAACGCCTAACATACCTTAAACACGGATGAATAAACAACTAACATTTAACAAAGTCAATAACTTAAACAACAGCTAAAGTCACTAGCAAAACATATGAGGAAACGTAACCTATCAACATTTTTTTATCTTTTTTTTTAAAAACTATTTTGTATGTTACTTCTCTCGTTAAAACATGTTAAATTAGGGCCCCATAGGCTTATTTGTTAAATTTTATTCCCTTTTAAAGACTTTTTAGTTTTGTTTTGTTTTTTAAAAAAAACTTCACTTTAACTTTTATAATTTTATTTCTTTAAAACTTATTGTTTTTAACTAAAATTTTGATTCTTTTTTATGTTTAAACGTAACAATAATTTACATTCTTAAATAGAGCTAGACGAAGTACAATAACAAAGTTTTGAACACCAAAAAAAGTAACGTAACATAACCTGATGCAAGAATATTAAAATGTATACACAAAGCCGTAAACACAAAACACATACTTGCGCGAACAGAAGAGTAAACTGGACGTTTGCTTACAGCCCGTACCATATTCACACTTTTTTCTATCAAACAGATCTCTAGAATATCACTATTATTTCCTCACTTTAACATAGACATTTAACAAAAATTTATCACAACATACTCGCCAACAAATTATATGCTGACGTACCTAAAGTATTTCAAAGTCAATAAAGCATAAACACTATTCATATCCTGAACTGTGGAATATAACACAACAATGACAAACACTACATGACCTATGAATGATCGAATCAGATGGACTAAACATTAACAAAGTTTCACACTTACAGACACTGCAAGGTTAACTAACGAGATACATACAGAAGCGAAACATGATAACGAAAGATGAGTGGTCCTGTCCTTCACTAGAGTTATCAAATACAAGTAGAGAATGTATCCAACTCCTGCCCACTTTTCGCAAATATACGCGAATTACCTATGATCTTGTCTGCGTTCAGACTTTTCGAAACAGTACGCAATACCTCATGATTATCATCTGTTTGCGTTTCGTCACCTCTAACATTATTACGTTAATCTTACACTAACATAGTACACATTTAGCAAATTTATCACAACATCCCGGGTTAACTTCATACAGACCAGCGAAAAGCTATGCTAACATAATAAAGTTTTCACACAATTAAAAAATCTCGAAATAGCACAATCTAGAACTAAGGAGAAATAATACCAAGAGACAAAGCAAAACACATCTTAAGCAGGAATAAATTGTTAACCAGTTACACAAAGTTCCACACTTAAAACCACTAAAGTAACTAGCATGGTATGCAAAACGTAACCTAATCCTTACTTTTCAAGCATAACTCTAACAAATCAACGTGTAATCTTACACTCAACAGTTAGTAAACCATTTAGCATAGAAACATTCTATCACAAGCATTGGTACTTGTCATATCTCAGACCAGCGACAAGTATGCTAAAACTCATAACCGTTTCCACATTAATAAATCTAACATAGCTATCAACTGAACTAGAAAAATAATGCAGCAAACCAGACAAAACAGTAACCACCATCCTTAAAGCAAGGCATAATACAGCAGTCAAACAATTAACAAAGCTTCCACACTCTCAACACCACAGTGAAGCAACCTAGACGAATGGTATGCAAAACGGTAACAACCTAATCTTACTTTTTCAAGCATAACTGCTAACATTATTAACGTTAATCTTACTATAACACAGCTAAGCATATTAACTCAATAATTCTCTCCACACACCATTGGACTTAATTATCATAACAGACCAGCGAAAAGTGGCCTAAGCGTAACAAAAGTTTTCCACATTTCAAAAAGCAACATATGCGATCAACTTGAACTAAGAAAATAAATGCACAAAGAAACCAGCACACGCGTTAACGTAGGAATAAACTAGTATAACATTAACAAAAGTTCCATACTTAACACCAGTAAAGCACTAACATTGGTATCACAAAACGTAAACTTATTCCTTACGCTGTTTTTCAAACACCGCAGAATACACTACTAAACATATTAAACGTTAATACTTACCCACTACACTAGTTAACATTTAACAAAGTTCTCACACCCATTGGCTTAATATCATAACAGACAGCGAAAGTATGCTAACGGTAACAAGTTCATCCACATAACTAAAGCTAACATAGCGTAACCATGAACTCAAGTAAATAACGCACACAAGACCAACACCATATCAACAACTTGGCACACGAATAAACTGTTAGACATTAACAAAGTTCCACACTTAACGGCAGTAAAGTAACTAACATATGGTATGCAAAACGTAAACTAATCTTACTTTTTTCAAGCAAATCAGCATAACTCATATTAACGTTAATCTTTACACTGACAACACTAATACTTAGCAAAAATGTATTTGCATAAAAACCTTATCCGATTATCATACTGATCAACAAATAATTGCTAACATAACAATGTTTTTCACATAATTAAAGACTAACATAGCATCATATGAACTAGGAAAATAATGTACAACGACAAATATAAACAAAACTTACACACAAATAAACTGATAACATTAACAAAGTTCCAGACTTAACTTCGGTAAAGTAACAACGTTACATACAGAAACATTAACCTATTGTATACTTTTGTCAAAGCAATCTCTAACATAATCAACATTTAAATCTTTAATTGACCACAGTAACATTAATCAAAAAATGTATCATAACCATACCTAACCTCATAATACCTAGACGAGTAAAGCGAATAAAGTAAAATTGTTTAGGGCTTATCTTTGTTGTAACTCCGCTCTTTCAGCAAAAATACAACTCTAAACATGAAAATGATTTTATGCTTAACTATTTTGCACTAACAGTGATGCAATACTTATCTATAATTTGACCCTCTGGACAGGACTTATGTAAAACTAAGCAATGTAGCAGTCGCCATGTGGTTTACGATTTAATATAAATGACACGTCGTTGGGAATAACGAAACTCCTCGTGAAGATATCAACAACAAGGGTAGAGATGCGGGGAAATGTCATCGTATCAACACTGAGAAAAAACTATCCTACTGAGAAATAGTGTATAAACATCCCGTAAATGTAATGAGATTCTTTCTTTCAACCAAATCAGAAGAAAAGCTAACAAAAATACGACGTACGAATGAACCAAATCAGTTCAAAAGGGTATATTAGTTCTCGTTCGACAACAAACAACACACAAACAACAATACACATAGTACAAAGATAGTCTTTAGATTACTAACCAACCGATATATTGCTAACGCTAACATGTTTTCACATTATAAGCTAACATAGCATTACCAAGAACTACAGAAATAATGTACAACGACGAATCTAACACAACTTAAGCCAGAATAAACTGGAGTTAACATTAACAAAGTTCCACACTTAACACCTGTAAATGTAACTGACATTGCATACAAAAACGTAACCTATTCATACTTTACCAAGCATATTGCTAACATATTAACGTTAATTTTACATTTGACACAGTAATATTTAACAAGAATGTATCAATAACCTGGTTAATTATCATACAGATGAGCGAACGTATCTAACGTAACAAAGTTTCCCAATTAATAAAGCTAACATAACATAAACCGAACTAAGCAAGTTAGGATGTACAACGACAACCTAACACCCTTTACGTGCGAAAAAACCATGAAGCATTCAACAACGTTCGAGCACTTAAACAGGCAGGTAACCAGTCACGTCCTAACTCACATGCGTGCAAACGCAACTACTCACATTTTTCAAGCAATCTCTAAACATATCAATGCTAATTTACCATAACATCGTAAATATTTAACAAAAGTTTAGCATAAAACCTGTGCTAACTCACGCATACTGACAAAGAAGTATAATGCTGATCGTAACAGATGTTTTACACTCAACTTCGTAACCATTTAACAAAAAATTCACTCATAACCTCGTCTAAATATCATAATCCCCAGCGAATATTTGCCAACATAACAAAGTTTTTAACCAAACATAACAAAAAAATAAAAAATTTTTATCCTAACATACAGAACATAAACAATAAGTCTTTGAGGTAAACATATCACGAGATAAAAACGTAATAAGAAGATTACCTTTATTGTTGAAAGCAGCTAAATCAGTGAAACAGTAAATCAAACCCCTTCCATCACGTGCCAGTCCCCTAGCCGTCCCACCCCCCTGTGATCTATTGAGCTATTGATGCAAGTCAATTCGAAGTATCCATTTTTGGACAAACAAAACATAAAAATATGTTCTTTATATACTAACCTACGAATATATGCTTAACCGAACAAAGTATTTCTAGCATCACATAAAGCTAACAACATCATAACCCGACGAGCGAATATTAATGTTACAAATGCGAAACCATACAACTAGCGTAATGAATAATCAGCTAACATTCTGGAAAAATTCCCTACTGATCAAGGTAGAACTCAGGCGTAAACAGGTCATAACAATATTTCGATATGTACCACTTTCGCGAGATATTAGCAACAGCGTAAAAAGCCGTTCTATCTAACAAAAATCCCCGTGTAACAAGCCATGGACAACTCTATCGCAAAAAGTGCCACCATCTTGCAACTATGAATATGACCCACGGATCTTCATCCAAAGTGTCACTCGTATTCGAGTATAACACTTTCATCGTTGACCTACTGACCATAAACGCAGACATTGAGCAAAGAGTCTAGGGCAACAACCCTAACATTATTCAAACAACAAACTTTAACCTAGCTTATCACGTTTCTAACACATCATCCTCAGTTAACACAGTAATATCTTACAAAGACTCATCATTTCTCTAACAACAAATCAGTGTTTTTTCCACATTGTCATAGTAAATATTTAACATAACGATCTAACTTACCGAATAAACGAGTTGTCATCTAACCAACCGAGCTATCTAAAGCAGACACTTACCTTCCGAGAGGGACCGGGAAAAAACCCAAAGGGGATGCGCCCCTTGAAAGGTGTGAATCCTGCGAGGGGTCACCCCGAAGGGGAGGTGTTTAGCGGCTTATAGGCTCAGGCCGCAAGGGACCTAGAGGCCTTAACCCCTCCTCGTGTGAGGGGTACAAGCCCCCGCTTACACCCCTCGGGGTGATCCCCCCTCGCCAGATTCACACCCTTTCAAGCCAAGCTCCCCCCTTTGGGTTTTCTCTCGAAAGGGTAACCTGTGTGCTTTACGATAACTCTTGTGGTTAAATGAAAGAACTGTAATTCGTAAGTTAGAGATACTAATGTTTTACAATGAGTTACTATGACAATTGTGACAATAACACTGATGTTGTTTAGAGAAATTAAGAGTACTTTTTGCTAAGATATTACTGGGCTTACTGAACGCATGATGTGTATAGAAACGTGAGCTAGAAACACATGTTAAGTGTTTGTTGAATACATAGTTAGGTTTGCCCTAGACCTTCATTGCTAATGTTCTTGCGTCTTATCATAGGTCAAAATGACTGCTTATACAAACGAGTGACACTTCTTGATGAAATAGTGTCAATTTCAGTAGTTCAAGATAGGTGGCATCTTTGATAGAATTTGTCCACCTTTGTTAAGGGATTTTAGTTAGAATAATTACCGGCTTTACCGGGTTTAGCTACATATGCTCGAAAAGTGGAACATATGGGAAATATTGATCAGTAGAACCTGTTACGCTAGTTTACCTGCCTCAGTAGCGGAAATTTCTTCAGGATCGTTTAGCTGGATATTTCATACCGCGTAGGTACGTTAGGTTCGGCATCATTGTACATTACTATATCTAGTCGCGGCTTAGATTGTTAGCCTTCTATTGATGCTAAAAAACTTTGTTGGTTAAGAATATATTCGTTCGATAGTTAGTATATAAAGAAACATATTTTATTGTTATGTCCTTGTCCCAAAATGATTACTTCGAAATCAGACATTGAATCAATAGTCAATAGATCAAAGGTGGGTGGGACGGCTAGGGGACTGCACGGATGGAGGTGGTTTAATTTGCTGATTTACTGATTTTCTGCTTGAACAATCAAGCTAACATTATTACGGGTTTTACTGTGAATATTTTACTCCAAAGAACTTATTTTACTGTTATGTAGGAAAAAATATTTTATTTACTTTGGTTATGTTGTGAAAACTTTGTTTGTTGCAAAATATTCGCTGGGATCTATTGATATTTAGACGAGGTTATGAATTTTTTTTTTTATTAAATGTTACGAAGTTGATTTAAAACATTTGTTACGTCGCATTTATATTCTTTGTCTAGTATGATGATTAGACAGGTTGTATGCTAAAGCTTTTGTTAATATGTACGATGTTTAATGTAAAATTAGCCAACAGTTGATATGTGTAGATATGCTTGAAAAAAGTGTCGAGTAGGTATGCGTTTGACACGATGTAGTTAGGTACTTTACTGCTAGTTAAGTGCTCGAAGTTTGTTACATGTTGTCGGATTTTATTCGCACGTAAGGGGTCGTTAGGTTTGTCGTTGTTTACATCATATTCTTTAGTATCAGGTTTATGTTATGTTACGCTTTATATAAGCGGAAACTTTGTTATCACGTTAGCACTTACTTTCGCTGCTCTGTCATAGAATATAAACCAGGTCTATAATTAAACTTCTTGTTAAATATACTAGTGTCAATGTAAATTACGTAATATTTTGGAGAGATATGTTTTGGATCAACAAGTTAATGGTTACGTTTTGTATGCATGTTAGTTACTTTACTGGTGTTAAGTGTGAACTTTGTTAATTGTTAACAGTGTTATTCGGTGCTTTAAGTTGTGTCTAGATTGCGTCGTTGTACAATTATTTGCTTAGATTCTGGGTCAATGCTAGGTAGCTTTATATAATGGTGAAAACAATGTCTGACGCTAGCAATATTCGATTGGTTAGTATCTAAAGAACTTATCTTGTACTATGTTACTTATTGTTGTTGTGTAGTGTGTCGAACGAGAAAGAATATTATACCCTTTGAACTGATTATGGTCATTCGAACGATCGTTATTCTCTGTTTACTGTTCTTCTTGATTGGTTGAAAGAGAAAGAAAATCTCAATACATTTAAGGGATGTTTACACTAATTTCTTCAGTAGGATAGTTTTCTCCATGTTGATACAGATGACATCTCCCGCATTCTCTACGCTTTGTTGATTGATATCTTCCGAGACTTTCCGTTATTCCCAACGAAGTGTCATTCTTATATTAAACGTAAAACCGTAAATGGCGGACTGCGTACATTGCTAGCTATATCCTGTCAGAGGGCTCAAATATAATAAGCTATATGCACACTTTAGGCAAAATAGTTGAGCAATAAAATCAGTTTTTACATGTTTAGAGTTGGATTTTCTGAAAGGACGGCGGACGTCTAAAAAGAGATAATGGGGGCTACAAAAACTTTACTTATTCGTCTCTTACTCTTAGGGTTACTGGTTGAGGTTAGTATTGGTTACTGACATATTTTTTTGAGAAATGTTACTGTGTCAATGATAAGAATAATGTTTAAACTGTCTAGAGATATGCTTGAAAAAAGTATAAATAGAGTTATGTTCTGTATGTAAAGTTAGTACTTTACCGCAAGTTAAGTCTGGGACTTTGTAATGTTAACAGTTTATTTGTGTGTAGGTTGTGGTTAGGTTTGTCGTTGTACATATTTTCTTAGTTCATATGAGGCTAGTAGCTTTATTAATGTGAAAAGCATTGTTATGTTAGAATATTTGTTGATCAGTATGATAATCCGGGACAATGTTATTGATACATTTTTGCTAGAATATTAGATGTGATTAAGGTAAGAATTAACGTTAATATGTGTAGAGATATGCTTTGAAAAAAGTAAATTAGGTTACGTTTTACAGACCATGTTACGTTACTTTCTGGCGTTAAGTGTGGAACGTTTGTTAATGTAACAGTTTAATTCGTGTGAAGTTGTGATAGTTGTCTTTGTGCGTTATTGTTCTTAGTTCATGTTACGCTATGTATAGCTTGCTACATGCAGTGTGGAAACTTTGTTACCAGTTAGGCATACTCTCTCGCCTGAAGTCTGTATGATAAAATTAACCAGTTAGTGAGAAATTTTAGTTAAATGTTACTGTGTTAGTGTAAGAATTAACGTTAATATGTCTAGAGTTTATGCTTGAAAAAAAGTAGAGAATAAGTTACGTTTTGCGATACCATGTTAGTTGCTTTACTGGTGTTAAGTATGGAACTTTGTAATGTTAGCAGTTTATCCACTTAAGATGTGCTAGGTTTTGTCTTTGGTGCATTATTTTCTTTAGTTCAGTTGATCTATGTTAGCTTATTAATGTGAAACTTGTTACGTTTAGCAACACTTTCCCTCGGTCGTATGAAATTAATCAATGTTAGTGAGAAATTTTAGTTAAATGTTACTGTGTTAGTGATAAGATTACGTTAATATGTTATAGATTATGCTTGAAAAAGTGAAGATTAGGTTACGTTGCATACCATGTTAGTGCCTTCACTGGGTTGTTAGTGTGAACCTTTGTTAATGATTGACTGCGTTATTCTCTAGGCCTTAGAGAGTGTTCATGTTTTGTCTATGAGGCATAGATTTCTGTAGTTCAGTTGGATCCCCGTATATGTTTAGGCTTTATTTAATGCTGGAACCTTTATTCTATAGTTACAGCAATCTACTTTCGCTAGGTCATGTTATTGACTACATTTAACCAATGTTGTTGATAAAGCTTTTGCTAAATGTTACTATGGTTAGGTACGATTAACGTTAATTGATGGTTAGAGTTCATGCTGAAAAAGTAAGAGTTAGGTTACGTTTTGATAACCCATGTAGCTTGCATTTGGATTGGTGTTAAGTGTGGAACTTGTTCAATGTTAAACAATTTTTCCTGCTTAAGATGATAGTTTTGTTTGGTCCTCTTGTCTAGCAAAAAGCATTGTCACGAAGAGGTTATGAAATGATGAATTGTGAAATAACTTTATTATGTCTTAATTCCAAATTGCCTGATGATTAATGTAACCACATGTTTGTGATAAAATTTTGCTAAATTACTTTGTTAGGGTTAAACAAGATCTACAGACGTTAGATACTGTTAGAGGGTACGAAACCAACACAGAATCAGTAGGTATTGCGCTTACTCAGTTCGATAACGAACAAACAAGAAAATATGGTATTGCTTAATATTTCGAACAAAGTGGAGCGAGTTTGCAACTAATTTCTCAACTTGTATTTTGAGACCTCTAGCTTGAAACAGACCACAATCAGCTTCGTAGATGGTCTCGATGTACATGTATCGTATTGCTTAGTACTTGGCGTGATGGTTAAGTCGTGAAACCATTCTCGTTACCATGTTAGTATTTATTCGACTCAATATAGGTAGTGTTAGGTTCTTGGCCATTGTTAGTGTTATATTCCTATAGTTCAGGACTATGATATGTTAGCTTTATTATGTTTGTAAAAACGTTTGGTACGTCAGCCCATTATATTTGTTGGCGAGTAATGTCTGTGATTAAATGTTTGTTGAAATAGTACTAATTTAATGCTAACATAATCAAGTGAATGAATAGTATAGAGACACTCTGTTTACGAAAAAAAGCTGTGAATCATCGGCTAGGCGCTGTAAGCAACGGTCAGTTACTTTCCGTATGCCACTATGATGGATGTTTGTTAAGTATTTCGATTGAAATAACATTAATATTCTTGCACTCAGGATTATTTACCGTTAGCTTCCATTCGCAGTGAAAGAACTTTGTGTAGTCTTACTGTTTTCACTGGTTATTACGTTTATGTAAACATGTAAATCTTCTGCTACGTAATAAAAACATAAAAACAGAATAAAATTATGATTAACGTAAAAAACAAAGAAACAAGTTTTGAAAGAAAACTTTGAAGTTAACATTAAACATAGATTTTGACGCTTAAAAAAAAAACACGACAAACCTAAACATTTTTACTCAACATGAATCTAAAACAATTAAAAATAGCCTAAACAGTTTCCTTTAAAACAAAAAGTTAAAGAGAATAAAAGTTAAACAATACAATAAAAAAGATCTTTAAAACAACAAAGAAACGAAAAAAGATGTGAAAGCGTTCAACGTTTCGAACTATACATAGTTGTGCTAGTTACACCACAATTTACTGCTTGTTAAGTTAGTATGCAACCTTTGTATATGTAAACTTGTTTATTCGCGGCATTAAGGTATCGTTAGGGATGATATGCACTATACATATCATTCTTCACAATCAGGTCTATCGTCATACTAGATAGACTTCTCAGCACATTAAATGTGAAAACGTTTGTTACTCATGTCAGCAAATATAATGAACGAGGACGCCCCCACCGTCTACGACACTATAAAACAAAGCAAACATGATTTTCTAGGCCTAAATGTATCTATAACCAAAAATGATAACTCGCAAATATGACTGGAGTCAACGAGATGCAACATACGATAACACCCACACTACCCCAATAGCAAAACATCCAGGCTCTGCCCGCCGGCGACGTAACGGAACAACAAACAACAACCGGCAGTGTATATCCTGACTTATACTACAATAATCACGAAACAGACATTCTACTTTAGTAGAACACACGCGGTATCGTAACAAAACAACCACAGCATTCTCTCTGTTAAACCGCTTCTGTAAAACGCATATCCAAAGACAAGACACCAAAAAACCCTTTTTCTCCCCAGTACATGAAAACAAAAAGATTCTTAAAGACAATAAAGTTTAAAACAATTACAAGTTTTTAACAAAACTCATAAAAGTTTTAAAGAAAAACGATAAATTTCACAAATAAGCTAAAAAGTCTCTTCCTTGAAAACAAAACAGGTTTTAAGAAATAAAAAAAATAGAATAAAAATTTTAAAACAAAGAAAAAAAGATGTGACAAGGACCACGTCTCTAGTATGTTCTTGTATACGTATTCC
>JABUQX010037428.1:57500-60000 GCA_015478945.1 Trachelipus rathkii | reverse complement strand
AAAATAGAATTACCTGGATAGTTTTCAGAGCATCATGTAAAACGTACTCTTGAAAACCTAAATTTTATATTGCTCTAGAACGTGAGAAAGTTCTTTGGGTGTCATTTTTAGTAAACACCATTTCATTTAAGCTTTTCTTTTGAAAATATTACGGATACAGAAGTTAAAGAAGTTAAAGCAAGAATTGCTTATCTAAAAAATATAAGAAATGTTATATTCTTACCATCCCTAACAACATTTACAAGATCATTGTAGTCATAATTGATTCCCCGTGAAAGATCTCTTTAACATCTCCCTACACACGAGAATTTTCCCAGGAATTTTAAAAGTCTCACGCGTCACGCCTGCTCATAAAAAAAAGGTGATAAAACTGATCCTAAAAACTACAAGCTGATCTCAATTACATATATAATTATCAAAATATTTAAAAATTAATATTAAATCGAACACTGAATACCTTAATAGTTAATTCGAAAATCTTCTTAACGACTTTTGATTTGGCTTTCGAAAGAACAGATCAGCAACTTAAGCATTTGCATGTTTGATTGAAAAAATATCTGAGAATATAGAACATAAAAATTCATCTGCGCTTATTTGATTGGATCTTATCAAAGTTTTCGATACAATAGATCATGATTTTCTTCTTAGCAAAATTAATAAAATGAGATTTCAGGGAAACATTACAATGATTTAGAACATATATAGGAGAAAGATGTCAGTATGTTAAATTAGGTGAAATATGCTCAAAAACACTTCAAACAACTTGCGGTGTTCCACATTCTTGGCCCTTTATTATTTACCTATATACCAATGATCTGTTTAATTCACACGACTATTTCACGGTCTCATTTGCTGATGATATATCAATATTAATAAGGAATAAAAATCCTGTTACACTATCACTGAAAACGGCAGAAACATTAAAGAGGATTACAGCACGGAGAGATTCTAAACCCATAAAATTTTTTGAATTTTTGTGTTATAATAAGATTTTGATACTCGAAGGTGTTTAAATAAATAATTAAATAATTTGTGAAACTGTGTAATAAACTTGTATCATAAATCTTTCCGAAGCATCTTGACCATTGACATGACTAATAATTTGGTTATCACTTTTTATTCAGTGATATCATAAGAACATTGGGAAATTACAGTGTTATAATCTATGTGAATCATTGACATGATCAATAAATTTTTTCCTTTCCTTTGATGAGCAAAGGACCGAAACATATAAACCCACAATTCAAATACAGATTCGTACATGCCCATCTCAATGGAGGAGGTATGCAACTGAGGAGTACATAAGAACGGAGTCCATTGTAATAGCGATAAAATTATAGAATGATGCAACAACTCGGCGGGTAGAGAGAGAAACTAGAAAGAGTTTGAGAGAGGACTAGAGTTGATAATGGGAAAAGCCCTAAACTCCACACTTTCAGGGAGAGCTATGTGAGAGAAACTACCTTAGATGTGTGTGGCATACTCCATACATTGGCCAACGACACCCCTAGGGTGAAGTGAAGAAATTCCTAAAGCGTCTCAGGACACCCAAACTCTTAGAAGTTTGTTTAGAAAGAGAAGTAATGTGATATTTCCAATTAAGATCAAGAGAAAAAAAGACACCAATAATATTAAGGACATATGAAGGTTCGAGTAATGTTTATAAGGAAGATATTAATTCGTGTGGAAGATTATGTCTAGAGTAGAAGATGAAGGATTAAGTTTCTTGAGGCTTTGAAAAAAAACTTACTCTCAATGACCCAATTAAACATCGAGAAAGATCAGAGGTATCTGCTCCAATGCTGAGGAGAGAGAGAGAGAGAGAGAGAGAGAGAGAGAGAGAAGAGAGAGAGAGAGAGAGAGAGAGAGAGAGAGAGAGAGAGAGAGAGAGAGTATTTCTTTCTAGCGTAAGCTTATTTATGTTAGTAGAAATGTCTTTCCAAATGAAAGGGAGGAGTTGTCAGCAAAGGAGTGAATATATCAAGAAGTAATAGAGAGGTCATTAATGAAAAGTAGAAAGAGAGTTAGGGATTGGACAGAACCCTGAGGAACACCACTATTTATAGATTTGAAGGATGAATGGTGACCATCTACAACAGCTGAAATAGAACGACCGGAAAGGAAATCAAAGAGGAGGCTACGGAGAGAAGGATTAAAACCTAAAGAATGAAGTTTAGAAATCAAAGTTTTTGTCAGACTGTATCGAAAACTTTCCATATGTCTAGCCCCAGAGCAAAAGATTCACCGAAATGCCGAAGGGCAGAGGACTAAGAATTAAAAAGAAGAGAGAGAGAGAGAGAGAGAGAGAGAGAGAGAGAGAGAGAGAGAGAGAGAGAGAGAGAGAGAGAGAGAGAGAGAGAGAGAGAGAGAGAGAGAGAGAGAGAGAGAGAGAGAGAGAGAGAGAGAGAGAAGATGAGAAGAATTGAGGTGTTTTCAAATATTTCTGTTAGAAATAGATTCGGAAACCTTAGAAAGAAATGAAGTTAAGAGGATTGGATGA
>JABUQX010037428.1:45000-52500 GCA_015478945.1 Trachelipus rathkii | reverse complement strand
TATATATATGTATATATATATATATATATATATATATATATATATAATAATAATATATATATAAATATATATATAATATAAAAATAAAGCTTTATATAAAGTTATATATAAATATATATATATATATATACTATATATATATATATATATATATATATATATATATATATATATATATATATATATATATATATATATATAAATATAACATACATGTATATATAGTTCAGTAGTTCTTAACTGCGAATAAATTGGCAACTATGGCTCTGAAAATTTTCAACTTCTGCAGCGCTCGTGCTGAACCTCCTGGGGGAAAACATGGACCACAAGGACATGGAGGAGGAAGAGGACGTGTAGATATTAGTTTACGGTGTTTTAATTACAAAAATTAATAAATGTGTTTTTCTTCCTTATAAAAGCATGCTTTTATTATCGCACTAAAGTTTACTTTGCAAATAAATTTAGCGAACATCCACCGGCCGGCGAAAAGTCGTAGGCGCAAAGGCGCATAGGCGCATAGGCGCTAGGCGCATTGATGTGACCAAAAATATAGGCGCATAGGCGCTATGCGCACTAGGTCCGGCGGCATAGGCGCATAGGCGCAGGTGCACTCAAAAAAATTATATATGAAAAAAAAATATATATATATATATATATATATATATATATATATATATATATATATATATATATATATATATATATATATATATATATATATATATATATATGTATAACAACTCCCAGGAAGGGCTTTCTATATATATATATATATATATACCATATATATATATATATATATATATATATATATATATATATATATATATATATATATATATATATATATATATATATATATATATATATATATAACTATATATATATACAAATAAGTAAAAATCAATCAGTAAGATGAAAATAAAAATTTGTGGGATAGAATACTCTAATGTACCGTTTATTTATTATTATATTGGTTCAATATAAATTATCAGTGAACAGCAAAATAATCATTAATAATAATAATAATAATAATAATAATAATAATAATAATAATAATAATAATAATAATAATAATAATAATAATAATAATAATAATAATAATAATAATAATAATAATAATAATAATAATAATAATAATAATAATAATAATAATAATAATGATAATTGATAATGATGTTAATAATAATAATAATAATAATAATAATAATAATAATAATAATAATAATAATAATAATAATAATAATAATAATAATAATAATAATAATAATAATAATAATAATAAATAATAATAATAATAACAATAGTAAAAATATTTTTAAAATAATAATAATAATAAAAAAATACAATAATCAAAATCTAAATAAACAATATTTTATTCTCTCAGAGACATTACATATAACACTTATTATTAAAAATAACAATTTAATATAAAAATGCATTGAAATAAAATTGGATTCTGAGGGGCCGTTTCGTCCTTTGAACCCGTAGAGTATTATTTATACCTTGTAAGTAAATTTAATCTGGAAACCCCAAATTGGATCTTTGAGACATCCCATAAGAAATTAAAGCGAGGAATGACAATGTATCACATAATCAAACGAATTGTGATCGATCATATAAGCACTTATAGCGAAAACCAACTTAGTGAGCCATACGCGAAACCAAGTATTTCTAATTTACTTAGGAGCAGGTAATGTGGAACTACATCGAATGCTTTCGAAAAACCTAACAGTAATAGTACACATTTCTGTTTCAATATATATTAATAATAATAATAATAATAATAATAATAATAATAATAATAATAATAATAATAATAATAATAATAATAATAATAATAATAATAATAATAATAATAATAATAATAATAATAATAATAATAATAATAATAATAATAATAATAATAAAATAATAATAATAAAATAATAATAATAATAATAATAATAATAATAATAATAATAATAATAATAATAATAATAATAATAATAATAATAATAATAATAATAATAATAATAATAATAATAATAATAATAATAATAATAATAATAATAATAATAATAATAAGTAATCAATAATAATAATAATAATAATAATAATAATAATAATAATAATCTTTTACTGCTTAAAAAAGTGACTTCATTACGGATTCTGAATTTGAAGCGACACAATTAACCTAACCTGATAAAACTCATGCTATAGCGAATCTTTAAAAGTGACCAACCTAAAACCCTACTTCATATATATATATATATATATATATATATATATATATATATATATATAACAACAATATATATATATATATATCATACTATAATAACTATATATATATATATAATATATATATATATATATATATATATATATTAAATATATATATATATATATATATATATATATATATATATATATATATATATATATATATATATATATATATTATATAGAATGAACGTATATTTTCTATTCATATATAATATATATATATATATATATATATATATACATATGCTAATATACATATATGTATGCTGCTAACTATATATATATATATATGTATATATAGAGTATATATATATATATATATACTAAATATATAATAATATATATATATAATAATAATAATATATATATATATATATATATATATGTATATATAATATATATATATATATAATAACATAATATATATATATATATAACTTCTTCTTCTTTATATATATATATGTTTATGTATATATATAATATATAATATAATAATATATATATATATATAATAATAATAATAATAGTATATAATATATATAATAATATATATATATATATATATATAGAATAAGATTATTTTAATAATAATTATAATAACATACAATATATATATATATCCTTATATATATATTTTCTTGTATATCGCTTTGTAAATATATATATATATATATATATATATATATATATATATATATATATATATATATATATATTTACCTATATATATATATATATATATATATATATATATATATATATATATATATATATAAAAGGAGATTCTTCTTACTGAATGCAAGACATGCAATGCATGGCAATAATATGTCGATACATGTCGATGTATAATCTACCAATTATATTAATTTAATACAAAATATTTTAAAAAATTGTCACACAAAATAATGATTAAAATTTGAACTGGAAAGATTGACTTGTTCATAATAACAAGATTTCTTACCACTTCTGAAGTCAATCAAATCACTGAATTGCAACTTGTACATATGTAGTACAGTTTGGTTAGAAACTTGCGAAATTCAACATTGTTACAAGCAGCTTAAGAAAACATTTCATTCACAACAAATCTAGTTTTACCATACTTTTATTATATAAACCTAAAAATATACATTTTTCAAAATATTTACATATATTATTAAACTGGTCCTAGTATGAAAGTACATCTGAAAAGTCAGTTATGGCATTAAATTACTTTCTTTTAATATGGAGATATTAGTTCCTAAACAATTTTCTTTTCAAATATTTTAATCATATGAATTTATGTTGGCAACCATGATGCAAACTATTGTGTTGCCATGACAATAAAGAATAAAGCTTACCTAGCAACTCACGTTGTCATGGCAACACTATAGTTTGCATCATGGTTGCCAACATAATTTCATATGATTAAAATATTTGAAAAGAAAACTGTTCAGAAACTAATTTCTCCAGCTGTACATAATATAATTAAAATTTCGTAAAATAATTTATTTAATTTAATAATATCATTACTTTAATTTTTTTCCAGAAGAATTATACTTTAAGAATAGCGTAAATTTAAATCCTTAATTAGCCTTACTTAATACATCAAGTAACTGGTAAAGAACTTGAATAATAACAAAACGACTTTAAAATGTTTTTGGGACTCGTTATTTCTTGCATCCTCTTACTTGAAATCAACTTCGTCTCAAGTAAGAATTTTATATATTATATCTATATATACTGTATATATGTATATATATATATAATAATAATATATATATATATTTTATATATATATATATATATATATATATATATATATATATATATATATATATATATATATATATATATATATATATATATATATATATATATATATATATGGGCTCCACATATAATAATAATAATAACCAATAACAATATATATATAGATACACATTATACATATAAACATGGCGATAATATATATATATATATATATATATATATATATATATAAATATATATATATATATGATATATATATATATATGGTGGAAAAAACGATTATTTTTAAAAAAATATATCATGGTTTTGTTGTTTATATTGGTTTATTTGATTTTGCAGCTTTAAAATATATATATATATATATATATATATATGTAACCTTATATATTAATATAATATATATATATATATATATATATATATATATATATATATATATAACTATATATATACAATAACTTAACATATGTTTATATATATATATATATAATATATATGTATATATATATATATAATAATAATATATATATATATATATAAATATATATATATATATATATATATATATATATATATATATATATTCTTTCTAATATATATATATATATATATATATATATATATATATATATATATATATAAAATCTAAAGAGCACATATATATGTTATATCTTATATATATATATGTATGTATATGTATATATATATATATATATATATATGTATATATATATATATATATTAGCATAGCATAATATATGTATAATATAATATAACATATATATATGTTATATATATGTAATATATATATGTATATACATATATGTATAATAATAATATATGTATATAATAATAATAATAATATATGTAATATATATATATATATATACATGATATAATATATATATATATATATATAATATATATATATATATATATATATATATACTTTAATAATAATAATAATAATAATAATAAAATTTAACAACTCAATAATAATAATAATATACATGTATAAAAGTCACATTAATAATTAGAGGTGCTACTATATATATATATATATATATATATATATATATATATATATATATCTTTGCTATATATATATATATATATATATATATATACCGTTATATATATTATAGTATTTACATCATTTATATTAAAAATTTTTTTAAGCAAATATTTATATTAAGCACTCAAAAACAACAATTTAATTTTAAACAAAGACATTTTTCACTTTTCTCAAAAATATATTTAGGATTATATATATATATATATATATATATATATATATATATATATATATATATATATATATATATATATATATATATATATATATATATATATATATATATTGAATAAAAATAAATAAAATAATCTGATTAATAGCAATTTCAAAATACAAAGATGATATTTTATATATATCTAAAAAAATTATTCTTGATGCTCTCTTAGCAGAAAAAAAATAAATAAATTCCTCCATTTACATTGTATAGTTATGATGAACAATCATTAAAGCCAGTTCTGATAGTCTTTCCACCATTGTATAATTGAGAAAGTTTGCTTTGTGACTTTTCAGAGTAGAGAAATATCATTCTACTGTAGAGGGCACGATACGTGCAAGATATATGCTAGAACACGTATAGAACTAAATGTGACTATATTGATCAAATATGTTTTGAAAACTTAAAATTTTTAATAGATAACGACTGAATCAGTTTACAATAATTGGTAAGTATGGAACTTGCTGGTTTGAAAAATCAAGAAAACGAACTGCAATTTTTTTTGTTCCATTTAACATTGATTCTGAGACAAGACATTCTCATTTCTTTATTAGTTAATTAATTAATTAATTAACAGGGAGCAGTTCTGTTGCCAATACTAAATTGCTTGAAAATATTTTATCGATGTTTTTGCGATATCTTTCAAAGCAAGCATCATATTTCCAATATGTGTAAAATCAACTTCTGTCACTAACTCACTAATGATGGAGACTGCAATATAGTACTTAACGGAAGAAAGAAGAAAAGTAAAGCAAATATAATGAAACTTATAACCAATTTACTCGTGATTACAGATTTCAAAAGATTTGAGATTTTTGATGAAGGTTCAATATCCTGATCCATTTCAATCTCCTCTAAACTTGAATAATTGCTTTAAAAACTTTTCTAAATCTTAACAACCCATCGTAACTTTCCACCCACTTTCTTTCACACATTCTTGCTAGTTTTGTACATTTAGTCTCGGCGAAAAAAATTTCTATTAAAATACATAGTTGTCCGCAATGGTGACCTAAAATCGTGCACAGTAGTTTAACTATGTTAATAGTTTCTAATGTTTTGTACTCTAAAAGAATATGAAAAGCAAATTTACAAAAAATACATTTTTATTTCGACACTTTAGCAACCTCTAAAACTTTCTTCATTGCTGCTGCACGATCATCGTTAATGTCCAATCAGAAAGTCAATGCTGATTTCAATATTTCAATCCCCAAAGCTTTGCCTTCTCTAGAGATTCTCCTTTTTATCTTTCAACATTCAACAGACACTAAACCTAAAAAATCTTCACGAACCACAAAAAGATTTTTCTCATATCTATTAATATATACTGCTCATTTGCTTTGATTATTATTTTTAATATTCTTATAAATTTAAAACAAACCTTGTGAAAACCCCCTGGTTATGTCCTTGTATGGACGCAAACATTCCATTCTCTATCACTTGAAATAAAACATAAATCTTGGTTTATCAAAAATTATCGTTGTCTTCAAATCCTGAAACTCGCGCTTTTATATATTTCATCCCGGATTGTAAAAAAATTAACTCTACGAGATTCTAAAAACTTTTCTTCGAAGAAAATGCAACAATATTTCTGGTCCCTCTACCTCACACTTTTTCTGACATTTTGTTATTTTAAAATGTCAACTCTAACTTTGCTTCTTCTTCCCCCCTCCCTCCCTCCTTCCTTCCCTCCTTCCCCCTCTTGTATCTCTGTCGGTAATACTAGTTTTAACTTCTGTTAAAGGTGAACAGTCTGCTCAAACCTTTTCCTCTAATTCCACTCTAGACGGTTCCAGAGTTATTCCTCCTTTCCGGCTCATTAAAATGTTATTTCTTCGCTCTCTGATCTTAACACTAAGAAGGTTGAGAGTGCTGAAGTTATCCCTCCAGTGGTCCTCAAAACCCGCACTTTAGAGTTTGCATCCTTTCTTAGGGAGGTGTTTCCTCACTTCCTATCAACACCAACATTCCCTCCTGCTAGAAGAGTGCATTCATCCAGCATGTGCTGAAGAAATGAGGCCCCAGTCAGCAATCCAACTATCGTTCTATCGCTTTAACCTTTGTTCTTCCTAGCTATAAAGTTTTAGAATCTGTTCTTAACAATAAGATTTAGAAGCATCTTATATCTTATAATCTTATCTCTGATTTTCAGTATGGCATCTGTAAGGACCGCTAGACTGGTGATATTTCCTTTCTC
>JABUQX010037428.1:0-35000 GCA_015478945.1 Trachelipus rathkii | reverse complement strand
TCAGGAGAGAGGAAAAACATCTTTAGAAGAAACTGCGTTGTTAGGAATAAATGTGTTGGAGATGTGGAGAAGTATGAATAGCTCCTGAATCATCAAGAGTGGAATTAGAAGTAAAAGTTTGAACGAAGAGTTGGGGTTCAGCAGAAAGTAAGACGGCAGTTGTAGCCATCCGAAGATACTAGAGGGGAAAAGTTAGAGTCTACAAACTTTGCAAAATGAAATAAAGTGCGTGAGGAAGAGGAACCAGAAAGGACGGGAGGTAGAGGAACCAGAAAGGACAGGAGGAAGAGGAACCATAAGGGACGGGAGGAAGAGGAACCAGAAAGATTATTTAATTTTCTACTGGGAAAAAGTTTCTATCGTGACGGAAAATAGATTTTGCGGAATTCCGAGATGAAATATAAATTGAAGATAGAAGATTGAAGATTGAAGATTGAAGATTGAAGATTGAAGATTGAAGATTGAAGACGGCGGTAATTCCTGAAGGCAGCGTCCTTAGGGCGAATATCACAAGGACAAGCAGAGTTTAATCAAGGTTTGTTAGCTTTTGTTGAAGGGAATGAGTATGAAATATACGACTCTATGCCAGAGAGGGAATCATTGTACATTCTGAGGAACTTCTCCCTTGGAAGCAGCAAACATTTCATGGGAGGTCAAAGAAGTTTGAAAGCAAGTCAGACTAGTTTGAAACACCGTAGGTGGGGGGGGGGGCCTTTCCTGCGGATAACTTGAAGAGAAAAAACAGGATAACAGGAATCTGATTGGAGGAACCCAGAGGAGGAAGAGTTAGAAAATCTAGAAAATGCTGGTAAATCTAGAATGTTGGTTCACATTTAAGGCGATCAGGGATACGAGTAGGGAGTTGTCCCAACTGCTCAAGATCACTCTGGGAGAATGGAAGACAAGTTCACAAACTGTATCATTAGACTTTTTTCCTCTTCTCAGTTACTCCAGCTATACAAGGGTCTCATTCACCCTTGTATGGAGTACTGCTCTCATATCTGGGTGGCTCTAATTTCACCCGGCTTTTGGATAGGGTCGAGTCAAAGGCCAAAAGGCTTATAAACTATTCGGTACTTTCCATTTCACTGACCCTCTATCTTTGCGGCGCGATGTTGGTGCCTTATCTCTTTTATATAGGTATCGCAGCGGCAGGTGCTCGAGGGAACTTATCACTAACGTACCACCCCTTTACGACGCCTTCGTAGCAATAGGGGTGCTGTGTCTGCGCATAGTTTGTGTTCTGATATTGGTAACTCCAGCTAGTTCGCATGCGGTGGCTTCCTTACTTTCCTGCCACCAATCTGTTCTGTGGAATTCTCTTCCATCTTCTGTGTTTTCTGCTGAATTTAATCTCCCTTACTTCAAAGCCTATGTCTGTTCTCATCTCCGTAATTTGCGTTAGTTGGTGAACTTCTGAGGTATGCAACACCCCCTCCTTGATTAAGGCACCGCCCGTGAGTGATGGTGACAACTATAAAAAAAAAAAAAAAAAAAAAAAAAAAAAAAAAAAAAAAAAAATCAGTGATGAAATCGCCAAAGAATGTGCCGCCATCAAGCCGAAAAACATGCAAATGCAGCAGAACTGAATTGATAAGTCCTTTAAATTTTCTTATTTTATAGTATGATAAAATAGTTACATCATGGTACGATAAAACTATTTTACCTTACTACGCCTGTAGTAAAATCAAATAGTCTGAAAGAATTATCCATAAATGAAAGGTTAACCAAGATTTTTCATTTACAATAAAAATAATAATTTTTTTTTATTTAAAATATCAATATCGTTATCGCAAGTTCGGAATTTAGGATTTATCGATTTATCGGTTATCGCCTTATCGGCGATAAATTTATCGCTAGTTATCGAATATTGGTTATCGATGATAAGGTTTTCGGTATCGATTTATTGGTTATCGTGATAATTTTTCCGTTATCGTGCCACTTATGGCAATGACTCATATATTTGTGCAAGATATGCCACATCCTATATCATATCTTAGGAGCTAGGACTATGTTCTTTGCACTGACTAAAAAATTGGGCATTTAAATCAGAGTTCATGTTATATTTTGAATTACCAACAAATATTGAGCACTATTATACATTTAACCTATATTATATACATTTTTAAATTTTCTTTTTTGAAATAATAACAACAAATCAAATATTGGCCAAGGTCCCCCCTACCCCGTGTCCAATCAAGAAGGCCAAATATAATATTAAGGAAAATGGTCAACCTAGGAGTGTACCTAGTCTATGTTAAGAACCAATACACCTGAGAAGAAAAATATTCATCATCTTACTGGCAATTCTTTAAAAGGGTTAGTAAAATAAAAAAAATTGATTTGGTAGGTGCAAACTCTTTCGAGGTACTGAAGCAGGCACTTCTTGTCAGATATGAATTGACAGAGAGCGGGTATCGATCTAAATTTAAAGCTATGTCGCCAGTAGAAGACGACAATCCAAAGGTTTACATGGCCAGAATTATGGAATCATTGAAAAAATGGATCACCGCGGCAAATGTCAAAGAGACTTTCGATGATCTGCTCGTCGTACAATATCTGCTAGACGCGACATATCGTTCGTAACATGATGTACTTTCCGAAGATTTTAGCGACGTCCTGAACGTAAAAAAAAAGAGAAGATATTACGAATTATTGCCAATTCAAGAACTTTTTACCAGGATAATATAGGATGAGTTTTTAGGCCAAAGTTATCACCAGTATATAAAAAGGAGAGAGACCCACACGATAATCACAGAAATGGTTATCATAAAAAATAATGAAGAAGGCCATTACTCAGGCACAAATGCTTGATCGAACAAGAAGAATAATGGAGCGGGTCGGCAGCTCGTAGTATGAGCAAAGGGTAAGAGCAGCGCGCAGCGATGAGTCAAGTGATCCGAGAAATGCATCATCTGCATAAGTGCCAAAGATGGGGCACTAGCTAAAGATTTGTGCCCAACTTCCACCCCGTTATATATAACAAAGAGCGTTTCAAACGACATTCCCATAACCGTCAAAGGAGATACAAATCAATTATAGGCTGTGCTCTTTGCGAAGAGGACGAGCCTGGTGTTATCTAGATAGTGACCAGCCGGCACAGGGTCACCTGTTCATCGAGAGACGAGGTCTTTTCTAAATCTCCCCTGTGGTCGACGGGTTGCCATTCGAATGGTTTTTGAGGTAAAGTTGGATTATGTTAATAATAACTTAAGAAATTCTAAAGGAGGAGAATATTACAGGGAGACGGTTTTAATACGGATGAGGCTGATGGACATTCTGTGAGTCTTAGTTGCCAGGAACCTGTGTGTGATATAAACACTCCTATTTAAGCCCGAGGAAGGACGCGCGTTTGAATGCCCGAATTTGATTCTGGTTCTGGTGGGTGAGGACGTCATTGAGCCGTAGGAAAGGCCGCGAACGCAACAGTTCGTTTCACTACATTTACCTGATTCTCGGCACAAGCAAGGCAAGACGTTAAAACTCCCATGAGATTTCGGTCTTAACCCTATATATCGAGAGGGCATAAGAGAAGTGTGGAATTCACGTCGAAGACACAACGTAATATTATATATATAAATCCTCAGATAAGTAATATATCAATAATTATAATACTAGTGGTATAGTATATGTATGGAGGATGATCAACTTCGGAAATGGATGATCAGTCCTAATCGGTGCACTCACTATCGTTACATGATCAAATATAGAGAGATAATAATAGTATATTATTTTCACTAATACTATTGATAGTTAACTGAAGTATATAATTTATAATAAGATATGGAATGTGTATTCATCCGTATATATTGCACATAAGCCTATCCATATGTATATACATTAAGATTTGTTTATGTTACTAAATATATAACTTCATATTATTATTGAATGAGATATAGATTATAGAAACTATCATATACTATTGATTAAGTAAGTATAGTATTGATTAAATGATAAGTCATCCTATTCAGTAAATAATACAACACACCTGATGTGAATTTAGTAGAAAACTACTCATAAGCGAGATAATAATGATATAGCTATTTAAATATCTAACTAATATTGATAAGTTAAAAATGTAGAGGTTAAAGGAGTCATGTGTGCTTCCACTTTACAACAGTATAGCTGAGGTTGAAATTAGTAGAGACTTCTCATTGAGCTCGAGTGATTGGTTAAGTATAATAAGGTTAGAGTTAACTTGTAGTTAGATTAGCGTTAGGTTACCCAATATAATTTAATGCTAAGTCTTAGCATTGATAGATTGCCATTCTGATCATAGAAAAGACATAACGCGGATACCACTTAATTTCTTCATAACTTGTTATTTCTGATTTTCAAGTGATCCATTCACTTGGACAATTTCATAGCAGAAGAACCAACTTATACCAGTAAGACCTATTTATCACTTAACTACCCTCAACAAAGTAATGAAGATAATATAAAGTTTTTGGTACTATAGGTTATATATTATACTAGTAAACTCAGTAATAGGATTATATTAATATGCTATAGAATTAGATACTGTTTAGTTAAAAACCTATACTTTTTAGTAAAGTATAATAGAAGTTATATAACGTATAGCAGACGATAACGATCTACTACGTCCGATATATGTTGATATAATAAGAATGATGAATATATAATGACTCGAAGTGGAGTAAGATTTAAAATCTCAAAAGAAATGAGATTGAATGCATAGATTTACCACAAGATATAACAGTTGACAGTTTGAATTATGTTAAAGAATGTTATTAACTATGAATAATGATATAATAAGATCAATTAGTATTGATACAACAAGACCAGGAATCTCCTCCAGCTATCATCTGACACGAACATACATTATATATATAAAATAATGACGTAAGTTAGGTCGAGCTTTGAAAATGAAGTAAAAGATAATATTATAATAGAAACTTCATTATTTAATAGATATATGGAAGATGAGTAACAAATAATAATGAATAGTAAATAAATTTGAAAGATATGAGTATTTACTATGACAGATATATGTGTTAGTAGATAGTAAATTTAGCTAAACTGGAAAGAGTAAAATATGAGATGTCACTGATAAAGATATGAGAAGTATATGAAAGGGAGTGATACTAATAAGTTATAGGAAATAGAGAATACCTTAGTAGGGTAGAAATGATTATATAATTAATGAATGATAAGTTATTATATAATATTAATATATATATACAATAATACATATATTATGTATTTATACTAATATATAATTATATATATATAATATATATATAATATATATATATATTTAATATATAATATATATTTATATATATAAATATATATATATAATATATATATAACTATATATATATATATCATATAATATCAATAATAGAAATATGATATATATATATATAATTTATATATATATATATATATATATATATATATATAAATAATAATTATAAATATATATAATATATTATATAATAAAAAAAAAAATAATATATATATAAAAAATAATATTATATAATATATATAAATATATATATATATAAATATAAATTAATAATAAATATTATATATATATATACTAAATATACAATATAAAATATAGTATATAAATATATATATAAAAGATAATATAAAATTAAGAATAGTACTATATTAAATACTAATTAATCATATATAATTTATATATATATAAATATATATTAATATATTAATTTATATAATATTATATATATAATATATATATATTTATATGCGGATGATTTAGATATAAAACAATAAATATATATTATATATATATATTAATATATTATATATTAAAAATTAATATATATAAAGATTATATATTATATTATATAATATTATTATAATTAATTTAATAATATTAATATATATATATATATATATATTAATTATATTAATATATAACATATTAATAATATATATTAATTATATATTTAATATTAATTATATATATTATATATAATAATTAATATTAATATATAAATATAATATATTTAATAATATATTTAATATATATATATATATATAATAATATATATATATATATATATATATATATATATATATATTTATATAATAATTATATTATTAATATATATAAATATATAATATATATTTAATTAATATATATATATAAATATATAATAATAATATAATATAAAAAATATATTATAATATTATAATATATTATAATATACTAGGTATTAAATATATATATATATAATTTTAAAATATATGAAATTTATAATATATAAGTGAATTGGACGGATGACAATGTCAATAGTATCAATAACAGACTTACAGTGACCTGAAGTATTCTGATAATTTGGCACAGACCCCCAGATGTTATTAGCATCAACGCCGGTTTCATGCAAACCGCAGGAAAAGGCACATTAACTTATTAAATAAACTTACAACAAGATAACCTGAAGATGAAGGAACTTACCGAATATAATGTCAGCTACTATGACACGGTGGTGCCTTCCCTTGCAACGGATTCCGGATTCGTTTTTACTTACGAAAACTGGGTTTAAAGAATTATTCCCCACAAATATATAATAGATTGAAATATGTAAACAATTGTGTAACAAATGGTGAAAGGGCGTTCAGAACACCCACCCTCTTTGAAGCTTTATAAGAAAGAGAAATAAAGATAAATATAATTAAACAATAAAAAAAATAAATATTGTTAATCAAACTACAAGCTTGGATTTTCTGAATATATGGACAAATAGATATATATACGTATATTATTTTATATATATATATTATATATGTCTAGGGAAATATATTATATAATAGATATATAAATAAGAGGAATTCATATAATTTATATATAAATATATCCATAATATTAAAAATACATATTTCATATAATTATATAATATATTAATATATATATATTAATATTATATATAAATATATATATATATATATATATTATTATATAATATATATAATATATATATATATTATATATATATATATATATATATTATATATAAATATAATATATATATATAATTATTTGAAGTTAGACTAGTAGCATTACAAATATATCTGATATATATAATTATATATATATATATATATATATATATTATATATATATTATATATGAAGTATAGATATAGATTTGCAAAGATGCTCCAAAATATTATTTAAAGATAAATATGAAAGCTTTAGAAAAAAACATGCATTTGAGATGTAGAAAGGTAGGAAAGACTTCTTTTACTTAAAAAGCAAATAGTGAATTTAAAACATGATGGAAATTTCCATTGAAATGATGTGGTAGATGTTATTGGAGGCCTGAAGTATTCGAATAATTTATTTCATTAATATAATTTTTCTAATAATTTTCTAACTTGTATGTATTGTTTACTTTCTTTTATTATTAAAAACATCAACTATAAATAAATAGGGAAAATTCAACATCCAAGCAAAAGAAAAAACAGCTGTCATATGGGACCAGTTCAGCTGTTGTGCTTGACGCGAAACAGAGGGTTAGCCATCCCGAATCTGTTCTTAGACTTCTTTCTTTTAACATACAATTTTTATTCGCTTACGCAACTTTTTCTCTACTACTCATCACTACTGCCTACTTTTCTTTCTCTCTTACTTTTCCTCTCTCTCTTCATCTCTCTCTCTCTCTCTCTCTCTCTACTCTCCCTTCTCCTCTTTTCATCCTTTCCCTCTCTCATTTCTCTGCTCTTCTCACTCTCTTTCATATCTCTCTTTTCACCCATAGCTCAAAACATCTCTCTCTGCTTAGCCATTCTGACTCCCTCTGTCTATTTCCCCCCACTCTTTTCAACTTTGTACTCTCTAGGTATACTTATTTCAACACTTTTTTCCATTGTCTTCTTTTTCATTTTTTTATTATGAATTACGTTGACTTATTTTCTATTACAGAGTTCTACCATGTCCTAGTCCTCTTTTACTCACTCTCTAGCGTATGCTTTCTCTTTCACTTTACTTGATTTTGTATAAAATCATCTTCAAATCTCCTACTCATATCTGCTACCTGACTCCTCTCATTATCTCTCCTCTCTCTCTCTCTACTCTATAATTAGTTATACTATATTATTTTGTGATTATATGTTAGTAAGCTATTGATTTATTGTTCTACTGCTTTACTACACTAGGGTCATTAAAATATGAATTTAATAAAGTAAAACTCAACTCAACGACTTATCTATTATTAGATACATACATGATTTTTGTAGAATATTAGTAGTTATAGAAATTATAATAGTATTATTACTAACTTATATTATGAATATAATATCTGATTATTATAATAATAGGTGTATTTAGTAAGTTTGATAGTATTATGACTCTTATTCTTATCTCGTGATTCGCCATAGGTTGTATCCTCTACTATTCTATATCTATAACTATTCTATGGTTTTTAATCTATTCTATTCTATCTGTGATAGTGATCATGCATGACTCGTATCGTATCTATCGATATCGGTAGATCTATTTGCTCTTAAGTCTCAATCTATACTAACTCGTGAGCATCATTCTATTCTTTCTAGCTCGAGTGTTTGCTCTCTTTTATATTAACCTTTTCTTTGCTTCTTTTTTGTAAACTCATAGTTCATATATATTGTGGCACGCCAGAACATCGATCTAAATCTTTGCTTATTATTATTATTATTTATTGATTATATTATTATTATTTATTGAACTCATTCACGAATATTGACTTATTATTATTATCTTAACATTTTATTCGAATTCAAATCTTTTAAACATGCATTACTAATTTCATGATCGACATAAAGTTATAGTAGTAGTAGTAAGTAAGTACTGAGTATAAGAACGTTAACTGATTATATAGTGTTAACTACGATTGTGAGTTTGTCGGTGTATTTGAAAATCTAAGTTACGTTAATTTATTCTAGCTATTTTTGCTTTAGTAGCTTTAAAGAATTGGAGTGATAATTTACAAATAAATTACATAAAAAAATTTACTTTAATGTTCAACAGAGTTTACATTGTTTATAGAAACGCCTACTTACAGATATGTCGAATAATAATAATATATGTTAACATTAATTCTTCAATAAATGATCAAATAATAATAACAAGAATAAGATTAAATAACATAAAATTTAATATAAATTATTAATTTACAATATTCATTGTATCATATTAATAAATAATAAATTTTTACACTCATAATAATACGAAAAAAAAATATTACTGTAAGATATTGTCAATTATTTTATTAGATATCCCCTCACTCAATTTATCTCAATATTAACATTTTTCACCTGATTTTATTCCCTTTCCTCAATTGATATATGAAATAAATAATATTTTGAAAGCGCCATTAACAAATTATAAAAAAAACGAATAATTATCCATATCAACTACATAATAATACTCCGTATAATCAAATAATATATGTTTTTAATATAGTTACTTAAAATGAAATTCAATTAATGATAAATAATAATAATATTCTTTCATTACACATATTATTATTATTATATTAAAATATATATAGTAATATAAATATAAGTTATGAAGTAAAATACAAAACTACCCGTAATCTTTGCTATGTTCTTATGTAATTCATCTATAACAAATTATTGATATTTATTATATAAGTTATTTAAAAGCATTATTATGTATTAGACAAAATTTTGTTGTTAGTGAGACTCACTTAGGAATCTCATATATATTAAACCATATTTTTTATAAAACGCTCATTTATGTTTTGATCGTTCCAATGATCATGCCTTAAAATATTATTACTCATTTTTATTATGGTGTAAAAAATTAACTGACCTCAAAAATATTTATTCAAGGTTTGAAGATTATTGTATTATTGGGATTCAAACATATATCTTAACTATTTCAGATTTCCATTTTATTTCTATAAACCAAAATTTATATATATTTATTAATTCCTAACTTTTAGGTTATTATTAATGTGACAATTGGGAGCACGTAGTTGGAGTTACGTGACAAAACATTTTAATGGACAATATGAAGACTTCTGCTCCCACTCCCCCTTGTATGGTATATAAATAAAAAAAAAATACATATATGTCCAAGAATAATATTATGCTAAAAATAAAAATAAAATACACTTTAGTTAACTCAATATAATAATACGGAGGAGAGTAATAGTATATTGTAATAATAATAATAATAATAATAATAACTGATTATACAATATAAAAGCGAGCAATTAATTATTATTAATTTCCAGATATTATTTATTCTATTACTTATATAATAAAATGATAATTAAACATAGGTGTATTATATTATACGCATTATAGTTCGTAGATCATATTCGTCACTCCATCTACTATGAATGATCAAGACCCCTTTTTTCTTTATTAGGATACAAATAATGAATATAATTAATTATATTATATATTTTAAATTAATTATACGTTAATCAATTTTTTCATTTATTAGGTCGAAAATAAAAATAATTATTATAATATTATCACTATATTTAACTGTGCAATAATAATATTTTCTTTAGTATATCATTCATGCTTATCTTGAGATTTGTAATGATACTCTCGGTCATAAAATTATATACCATTTTATATTTAGTTATATATATCTCTATTAATTGTAGAACATTAGATTGAGCCTATATTTATATTATACTCATATTTACATCGTTATCATCAATGTATACATTCCTCTGCGCTAACTATATAATAATTTTAAATCAAATAATTATATAATAATTATATTAATACTCAGTCAAATAAAAGATAAGGGAAATGAACTCACAAATAATAAATTATAGAGTTATGTACAGTGATGAAAATAATAAATTGATAGTGAATATGGTACATAGAGCATGATCAATTTTCTGTACAGCCCACAGAGGCTTTAACAAGTGTATCTTTTTATAAGAATAAGAGTCTAACTATATGTGTCAAGGATCTAAGTTAATGGCTCTTAAGTGTTACCTGTTAGTCTTAAAGTGTTAAGCCTCTTTAGGTTTAAGAAACTTGAACTGATCAAAATAATAAAATGTATAATTCGATTATAGAATTAAGTTGGGTTTTATGATCATAAGAAGTTAAGTTAAGCTTATAGTTAATAAGTTATGATGTTTAAGTTAGTATAAGTTTTTAAGTTGTTAAGATAAGGTTAGGTTTAGTATATATGTATTAAGGTTAGTTATAGGTTATAGGTGAGTATTATTGGTTATATATTAAGGTTTAGGTGATTTAAGTTTGTTTGAGGTAATTCTCTATTATAATAGTGAGATACAGGCTACGTATCTCGAAATGTATAAGTGATGTATGAGTTAGCTTATAGATTTGCTTCCTTTGGAACATAGCGTTAATAGTCGTATATAAATAAGTTAGGTTACGTTTATAAGATTTTATGTTGGATTCGAGTTTATAGAGAGAATAACACGTTTAATATAAACTCGATAATATATTTTTTATACAAATATGTATTATATACATACATTTTTATATATATAAGTTACATATATCTTCAAAAGTATAATATATATATCCATATAATTATTATAATAATAAATATGTGTAAATTTAAATTTAATAATCATATTTTTACGTTTTAAATTACATATATATAACTATCGAGTAAAAGTGATTATTATTACATTTATTCTTTTTTAAAAGGTAATTATATTCCATATTTTATTACACATAAGAACTTCATATTCTCGCATTATCATAGAGTTTATAATTATAGTGAATAAAGGTAGGAAGTCCTACATACGATAATTAATTATGATCACACTGCTTGCTGAAATATTTATGATTATATAGTTAGTCGTGTCTGTGTTGCAGTCTTTAGAATTTTCGAAATGCTCTTATTAATAATTTGTAGTAGTTTTAGATGGTGATAAGCCATCAAATGGGAATATAACAAATTTTAATATATCTTAGAAGAATATAAAATTAACTCTTTTGTTATGCTTTCTAAATGGTGTGTCGTTGTGCTATCTTATAGCTACCGTTACATCTTAGCACCCGTACACCAAGCGAATTACGTAGTAATTCTGCTTACTTGCATTCACATGCTTTTATTTCTTGAGACATAGATTCCTGAGGTCCTTCTTCTGTATTGGGTCCTTCCATCTTATCCGTAGAATTATACCTCTGGCTGGCACCGCTGACAAGTCCAAAATTAATAAGCTTATTCCGTGGTCATATGAATAGTCTCGTCTGCTCTAGGATGGGTGCTGCGGTGGTGTCTGCAGTAGACTGATGCTATGTATTGTGCTATAGCTGAGTCAACCAAAGAATATAATGGGCTCCTAATGCCTCATTGACTAGCTGCTCTCGCTCCACGTTGCTTTTTTACTTTGAAGATTCTTACCTAAACGATATCGGTGTTCTTATAACTATTCTTTCCACAAATAATACCTCCCATCAACCTTGCCCTATTCTTGTAACTTCCAATCTATATCTCACCTTCTTCATATCAGTTCGTGTCCTTGCCTTTTGAATACCACCTCTTTTTAACACTCATAACTCTAACTCTCACCATACTCCTTCTAATCCTTCCTATGCTCACTTCTCATAAATTTGTCCTGTTTCGAGAAGCGCACCGGATATCTTCAGCTCACCTCCTCAACTATCATTCATCATGTAATTCACTCCGACCAAACGATAGCTATACTCGAGTGTGAGAGTGAATAGAAGTAATTCATCTGTGTCCTCCTTACCCTATATAACCTTATCTCTACTTATGTGCTTACAATACTCTTCTCTCTCACACGTAGCTTGTATAGGTGTTCGTGAGTCATTCAAGCTTCTTTGGCTTAAACATTACTCACTCTACATTCGCTTAGCATTCTCTTATTCGCGCTCTACTCTTTCGAACATCCTTGAGATATTTATATAACTCTTTCTTTCGCTATAGAGAGTGAGAGCATTCAAAGCTAATCATTCTCGTATCATCTTTCATTTTTCCTCTTTCTCTTCTTTCTACCCTCACATCTCCATCTCTCTTTACATGTTTCTATTACTTTCTTTCGTTACTTCCAACATCATGCTCACTGTGTCAATTTTTTCAAATAGTTCAATTCATGACCTTTTGCGTGGTGTTCGACTTTTTCGCTCTCTTATTACTGGATGTCTTGATTGGTAAGACATTCCGATGTAATTCCGTGTCAATCAGCGTACTGTTCTCTGTCTGTTCTGATGGCTTTTGGGGATATATCGGTTCAGATTCTTCTTTGAAGATGTCAATTTCTTCGCTCCTCACTAAAGTGCGCACTTTCACTTCTTTCATAAATCATTCGACGCTAAGCTTTACGTGACGTTTCGTCATTGATACGCTTCCATCTTTCGTATATACTTATTAATCTCATAAGCTATCATAGGTTTTCTTGAGCATCATCTGGTGCAATAGTCTTATGTGACTGCGTCCTATTTCATCCTTTTACTGTATCCTGGTATGGTTCGACCGCCAAACTTCTCTCATGTAGCGCGAGACGCGAAAGAAAGTTGCTCGTTCTTTCCTTTTGAAAGTGTGAATTAATTAGCATTGCGCGTTATGCAATCCCATTTTTAAACTAACAGCGTCGTTGCGACTACGCACCATTACTGCGTGGTATTTGGCTGTACTCTCGTGCTGCATCTGAGAGTCTTGTTATTATTGTGTGAGCTCATGGTGGTACTTCCCATTTCATCGGGTTTCTGACCCATTCTGTTGTTATTAGTAACTCCGGGACTTATGATTTGCTATGCTCGATGTCGCTCATTTTTTCCTTATCTGTTCGATGTGTCTCATGCTCAAACCTCTCATCAAGGTGGCTGGCCGTGTCTTTCTGGAGGCTAATTCTATTCTACTCTTATCTACTCACGTAGTCTGTTTGTCTGACTTTCCTAAAATGAAGTTTTAATTTTGCACCAACCATCATCCTCCTTTAAAGCCTGCCATCTCGTTACATAGCGATGGCTGCTGGCACTCGGTAATCACTATACTCCTCGTCCCTCGCAAAGTATTGCGTATGTTAATATACTTCCTCTTATTTGATCTGACGATGGGCCCTGCACGCTCAGTGTTCTCTCAATGCACATTATATGATCTATCTTCGGGATCTCTGTATAGATGTTCGCCTGGTCTCGAGTCTCTCTAGAGCCTTCACACTCTTCTTCTGCCCTTCGTCTCTCAGATAGTTGGGAGGGGTCCAACATCCTCGCTGGGAGTTTTTAACGTCTTTGCCTTCTGCCCAAGGAAAATGGCACTTTAGCCCGCCGGTCCAACGTGTTATCGGGCTATAATACGATGATATATGTTATAAACATCCACCTCTAACTAATATTTTACCAGAACTCAAGATCTAAAATTACTGGCATATATTTGGTGTATCATAAACTGCTGCTTCCAGTTCTCTCTACCGAATTAATAAGGAGTTGTTATTATACATCACCCTTCTGACAACATGTGACGTGCACAAGACTCAGAATTTGAATCCATATCATAACCTTATCATATCCTATTAAACGTTATACCTGTATTAAATTCTGCCTCCTTTACGAAACAATTTATCATTTATATGATTATTATTATTACATTAAAGATAATTTCAGTACACATTGCTAGTTTAATTAATCTGTTTTTATCGTTAGTACTATCAGCGTCGACCACAGGGAGATTATGAGGACCATCTTTCGTCCTCTCGACTGAACAGGTGACCTCCTGTGCCGGCTGTGGCACTATACTAGATAACACCAAGGCTTCGGTCTCTCTCATTCAAATGAATATGCCCCAGACGTCATATATATATGATATTTATATATGAGTATATTTATCTCTTATTCTATCTAGACGTTTAATGGTTTGTATACTATTTGAAACCCTAATATATCTCTATATGTTATCATTATAACGGTATAGTTTGTGCATTATACTGCTAGGTTAAGCTCGTACAATAATTACTTAGCTTACTCGTGCTCCCCTTACTCATTAGCTGACTAAATCTATATAATATATATATATATTGCACGATTTGAATGGCCAATATTCTTCAGGATTCACTATGTAATGACTTCCTGCCTCAGGTGCTTTCCTTCTTATTTGTACTCTATAATTATATCTATACTAAGCTTCCTCTCGTGAATATTATCCCTCCTTTAATTCTTTATATATTTGCTTTCGACAGCATTGTTTAGCTCTTCTGTAATCTAGGCTTCTTCCATTCTCTAATTATACTATTATATGTATAACTCTATTCATTTTGTCTTATCGTGTGGTCTTCTGTATAAACTACTTTGGGTGTAACTTACTTTTGGGCCGTCATTTAAAACTTCAATCTTATATATCCTACTTGCTAAAATATAATTTCATCTGAATAATGAGCTATATATATAGGCATATATAATTTCGTTAATATCTCTTTCTCGTTTATTAAACAGTCTAATGTGTTACGTTCTGTCATTAAATATCCTTTCGAACTCAGTATACTCTAAACTGTATATAACTATATCTATCTCAGATATATAAAATTAGACACTCAGAACATTCGAAAGTTCTCTTTGACATTGCTACTGCATATAGGTGCATGCTCCATTTTTTTTTCATGGTTACTCCAATCTTAATATCTTATGGCCATTGTAATACCTTTTTGGATATTGATCGGTTTATGTCTATTGGCGAACATAGCTCTATATTTAAGAATCTTTATAATATCAGTATACCCTCGCTCTCTGTCAATCATATCTTGACAAGAAGCTCGCTGGGATTTCCAGATTACCTAACCGTATTACTTAAGTGTGTGTTTTAGTTTTTCACTCCCAATTGATCATATAGTAAAAAGCTGTGCATAGTTATAGACCATTGCAACAGTCCTTTTCCCGGTCAACAGCCTACAGATCCCAACAAGCACTAGATCCTATGAGAATAACTACATTTCTTTTGGGAATCCTATCCAACTCTTGACTCACCTGACCCTGTTTCATCAATAAATTTTCACGTACATATAATATACATCTTGGTAATACTTCACAGTATTATGTTTATGTTCACTCATCAATAATTTTCGTAGACTTTCATATAGCTTTTGGAGACAGAAATTTTACTGTACCATAGCGAAGATGAGAGACTACTTGCTATGGGAGAGATACTTTGTATCACACATTTAAAGGCCGTTATTCTTGTGGCTTATATCTTATGTCTCTCCTCTGAGCAAATTCAGATCGCCTTTCAATTTATAACTACACTCACATACTTCAGATTCCTCCTAGCTGTTCTTTTTCCGCTTCTTGTATTTCTTTTTTTTCTGTCTTACTGCTGTCTGCCTTGAGCTTTTGTTTTCTGCTTTCGTTGCACTTGTGAGCATATTCTTTCTATTCTTGCTCTGCCGCTTAAGCTTTTCTTTCTATTCCTGTATCTAGTCCTATTAGCAGCTCCCTCATACGAGGCTGCTGTTACCAATTATCCTTTTCATGCACTTTATTTATCTTTTAACTTCCACACTCCTTCTCTTTTTGCAATTCTCTCTATCTCTCATCTTATATTTTTCTCCCGACTGAGCACTGGTAGATAGCAGCTTCTCGCTTCCAGATATATTTAGAGCTCTGCAAAGTTCCAACAAAGCTTCCATACTAGACATCTTAAGAATTTATTACGAGTTTAGCCCAATAGTCACAAAGTATACACACAAAAATTTCCTTACTAAATTCAGACTCTCTTCTACGAAACTGTGTTTGTCTTCATGTGCATTAATAAAATATTTACGCGCAAAAAACTTCGGGTTGGTAACAGAGAATATATAGTAATATTATATAGATTATATAGTTAGTATATATGTATATTGTTATATTGAGTGATTGTGGTGTATGTATCTTAGTGTGAGGGTGTATATGCTTTATGGGATATGTTATATATATATATAATATATTATGTAGTTATATTAAGTGGATTATATTGCAGAAGTATATAAGTGAGTAAGTTATATATATATTGTGTGTATGTATTATGTTTAATAGTGATATTTGTCTGCCTTGTGTTTTTGTAATCCACTTATATATATTCAATTAAATAATTTTATATATATCCTATAAAACTAATCAATAAATAATTTAATAAACTTGAATTAGAATAAAAACTGGCAACCAGTGAACTAAAGTTTCTTAAATAATATGTAATAAAAAAAAATTAGAATAATATTAGTTAGATGTATAAAAATAAATAATAATATATATACATAACAGATTAACATATTATTCTTATTAATAATATGATTGAATTTTTAATATATATATATATGATTATAATATATTTCGTAGTAAATATAATAAATTATCAATAATTATTATAAAATAATAATAATATAAATTATATTTTAGAATAAAATTATACCTAATCAGACTCAGTGGAAATTTCCATAATCATAAAAATTATAAACTAAACAAACATTTAACCTAATAATAACCTTTCTTAAAGAAAATTCAGATTTAAGATGAAATAAGAGTAAGATCGCTAATGGTATATTTATATCTCAAATCAGATCTAGAAAAATAACTCTAGTAATTATTATTGTATGAGCTAAATTTACTAAAATTTCGAATCAAAACTTTCATCCTCTCAGATAATAATGAGTAATAGAATAATTTATATAATGTATATTTATTTACATAATAATAATAATTGAATAATTACAAATAATTATTCTCAGCTATTTCAGATCTATTATATATTATTACCAATATATTTTCTATTACGTGGAGATTTAACATTTAATATACTACCAACGTATGACATTTTCAATAGCTAAAGATTGAATCTAGTAAATTATAACGCTACTATAAAACTATAATATTTTAATTTATACATAAAAAAATACATACGTCGTTAATTTTACGGGGATGATAATGCTAATACTACTGTTAAGCTTTTAATGTCTATAATTCTCTCATCTAGCGGATATAATATTCTATTATAATTATTTATATTTAACAAATAATTGATAGATATTCTTATACATAATCTCAGATTAAAATAATATAAACTCTCCCGCGGACAGACCACTTCATTTAATATATTGTTGACGGATTACAAGTACAATAACAAAACTTTATCTAGATGATCCTGATAGTATTTCATCATCATCTATCATATCATCATCATCAATCTTATCTCCCATTATCATCATCCATCATCATCATATTATCATCATCATACATTGCCGCATCATCAATTTCATCATGTATATTATTATTATTATATTATAATTATATATTATTATTTATTATTTATTATTATTATATTATATAATTATATTTATTTATTATTATTATTATTATTATTAATTTATTAATTTTTATTAATTATTTTATATTTTATTATTATATTATTAATTTATTATTATATATTATTATTAATTATTTATTTTATTTTTATTTATTATTATTATTATTATGAAAAGTGAGAATGAAGAAATATGTAATTTGAAAGAAGAGAAAGGAAAATAAATAGAATAATTTATATCAACTCATAAGGGATCTTACTATAAGCGATATTCTTCTAAGCTTCTCATTTAATTGTTCGAGTTCATCATTTTCACGTGATATGAAATTCATGATCCAAGAGCGTTTACAATATCTATAAGTCGTTTCTACTCTAGATAATAAAGTTTCACCGTGAGTATTCATCGTAACTATTCATGCATCAGTCACCTTACATACTAAATATTCCTGCACCTTTCAATTATCTCATATAATAACATCTTTTATCTTTAAAGCGTTCTTCGTCTGATCAGTTTCACTATTTTTTAAGAGTTACAAGAACATTCTTTTTAATTTTAAGAAATTTCTTAAAGAGAGTCTATGCTCTTGATTGGCGTCTAAAATGCTCATGAGCAAATGCTTAGCTAGTGAATTAGGGAAAAATAGAGGGCAAATTTTCTATGTTCCGTATTTCGAGTTTTGAATATAATTAAATAATTATTGACTCTCTTAAAAGTGTTAATATAAAAGTATCTATTTTAAGTTATGTAATTTTCTGGATGAACTATTCATATCTAAATGACTCTTGCCTACACACGTTCCACAAATGGTATTTGTATTACTTATAATGCCTATATTAAATAATAAAAATCAATTTACAACTTATATTTATATATATATATTATATATAATATTATATATATCAAATTATAAATTATATTATATTAATTAATTATTAATAATATTATAAAATAATTAATTTATATAACTCATTATAATTATTTATTATATAATTTATATAATTATTTATATATATATATATATTATATATTATTTAATTAATTATATATTTATATTTATTATAATTTATATAATTTATATTATAATTAATATATTTTATATTTATATATTTTTATTATTATATTATTATAATTTATATTAATTATTATAATTATTATTATTATTATATTAATTATATATTTAATTATAATTTATTTTATATTATTATTATTTAATATTATGATAATATATTATTACTTATATATAATATTATTATTATATATTATTATTATATATAATTTAATTATTAATTATTATAATTATTATTAACTATTATTATTATATATATTTATTTAATTAATATTATATTATATTAATTTATCAATTATTATATATTAAATTTATTATTATTAATAATTATATAATAATTTTATTTAATATTTATATATATATATATAATTATTAATTATTATATTATTATATTATAATTTATTTTTTATTTATAATTATTATTATTAATATTATTATTTTAATTTAATTACTATAATTATATATATATTATTTAATTATATAATTTAATTATTATATTTAATTTTATAATTTATATAATTATTATTTACTTATTAATTAGTGACTCCTCTCGAGAAACGTTGCATGTGAACTCTACCACTCTCTTGAAATTTGCATTATTTGGATTATTATATTGTATTTTCAATTATTAAGACTTATAGCTCCCGCCATTATATTCTGTGTGGGAAAGGGGTATTTTCTAGAAGTTTGAGAATCTCTTATGATTCTAACAGGTTTTAGGAGAAATAACTTTCCCCTTTCGTTGATCTTGAGAGTTCAAATGTAGCGTTTTTTCATTAATTGCATCTTTAGTGCTACTTGACTATAAAAATGATACCTAGTTAATTATTATTGTGTGAGTGTTGAATTTGCATTTATCACTGTTTTTGTATATTCCACTTTTATCTTCTTATTCATTTATTGTATTGTAAATAATTTTTATATGTATTTTACTCAAATGGTAGTATTCGGATTAAAAAACTATATACTTTGGATAATAACAGAACAGTGTTAGTGAGTACGAATCACATATTTAATATTGTCTTATTGTACTATATATAATTATGTATTTATATAGTAATATATCCTCATACGATTGTATAATAGAGTGTCATGTATTAAGCAAGGTAAATTATTCGAAAAATGTTCAGATAATTTTATGTGATTTATGTGACTTTATTACAGATATCAGATTAATTATTATTGTTCTCTCGAATTAGTCTCAATTCCCATTAGGACCTTTTAAAAATCTCTCGATTTGACAAGTCTTGTAAAAACGTGATCCCTACAGATATGTGTTTTTTGAATATAGAAGTAATTTTAGATCATCGCTTTCACTATTTAGGCATATGTAGAGATTTTTTTGAAAATATAAACTTTATAATATTGGAAGAGACAGGAAAAGCAGAAATTCTAAGTAGACATTAGCTGTCTGCAGGCGTCTGAAAAAGATATTTATATAATGCTCTTTTCAAGATCTTGAATTACCGCATTATTATTAATTATCCAACACTATTTGCACTTGCCATATAAGAAATATATCTCCTCTCCCATCTTATATTACTGTGAAGCTTCATTAATGCGCTATAAATAATCGAGTCATATCTTATTATGATTAAAAAATCCTATGTTTGTGACCGTTGCGACTGTGTTAAAATATGTCATGATCATTTCTAACATTTTCTCAGAATGGTCATTTGGTTTCCAAAAAGGTTGCCGTTGATTATCTCATCAATTTATTGTCTCAAATAAGATGGACCCAAATATATTTAAAAAATAATACATATATACACAAATACGTATAGTGTGATTTATTGGTTATATGTCTTTATCTATTATGTATGATATAAAGTGATCTGTAAGCTCCTTTTGTACTTTCCTTCCTCTTAAAATAATACATTAGCTCAATCATAGTGTGTTTATGAACTCTAGGTATACAATTCTGTCGCTCAATGCTCATGTGGACAATAAAATATGTCACACTTGCTAATGTGTGTGCAAGATCCATGAGGTGATCAGAATACTAGCTCATGCAATAGAAAGGTCACAACTTGGTGCACCATGCATCCACAGAGTGTATGCATTATTTTTGTGTCGTATCTATTTTTCCTATGGTGGTAAATTTCTGATTGACTAATAATTACAGGAAAATTTTTGTGAATGACTCGGCATTGCAAACTTTAAGCGCCATAAAACCGTGAAATCTCTCATATTCGAAAATTTTCGCAGAATTTATTAAGCGTTACACTTTGTATTATAAGAATTTTAAGTGCTTCTTTCAAAACATTACTCATGAATACTGCGTTCTCTTCTCATTTCTTGAATGACCAACATTTCATCACGCATACACAAATATGATAACAAGTAAGACATAAATAATATAATATATATATTTTGGTTGTAATGAGATAATTATCCATGAAGTTTATTTGCAAAACCTGAGTAGAATATATTTACTCAAATATTACTCACGTCATGTAACTGGATTTAAATTGTCATCAAATAAGCAAGTGTAAAGTGTATTACTTTTCAATCTACGTGTGGTGAAGTTAACTTTACATTAAAGTGCAAGACCAGCTTTGCAGGAAGTGATGATTTTTTGTGAAATAGCATGAATTCCATCCAACACAGATGAGAAACTGCATTCCAAAATTAAAGCTTTGTACAAAGAATGGAGCCATATACAAACACGCCGGTAGATCATCGGAAACTCTTAAGAAAAAGGAAGATTTTGAAATGAAACTAGAGAATCTGTTTGACAGTACACATGCAAACGCTTTTGACATATTACTATTGAAGAGGATAAGCAGTTTTGGATCAATCAAAGGTTAAAAGGACGGCCGGGATTCATGCACGGAATTGATTACGAGGAACTTGAAAGATAAAAGAGTGAAATGATAGTGAACACGAGACACTTGATAGAGAAAAGAATGAAGTGATCGTGAACATGAATTCTTACATAAGTAATGTATTACAAAAAATCCATTAATTCATTACTGATATATTTTATACACTTATGTCATTTTATTTGATGTATCACAGAATCCCTTTTTCTTTCTTTTTTTTTTACAGAGCAAAGTGCTGAATTGATGTAGTCGTCGTTATCCTTAAGCAGACGTTTAGAATCAGATTCCATTGTACTTTCAGTTGTTGGAATATCCACTAATAATATTGCTAGAGAATCCTCTCCCTCACAAGATATGGAAGTATCACGAGAAGCTTAAAAGATGAGAAGACGCCGTAAACTAATGACTACTAAGCTTGCTGCGGCCTTAAATAAATGTAAAATTAGTGATAGAGATGAAGTTCATATGATTGCTATAACCGAAGTATTGAGTAATGATGTCGATGATCTTGTCATCAACAGGTCATCTATTCACATTTTTAGGATCGGGAAACGGCAACTGAAATTAAGAAGCACTTCAAGGACACCAAATTGGAAGCTGCTGTCGTGCATTGGGATGGTAAATTACTACCAGCAATAACAGGTAAAGAGACCGTGCATAGACTTCCTTTGATTCTTTTACATGGCGATACTGAACTTATAGAGTGCCTGTTTTACAATATGGAACTGGAAAAGCGCAGTATGATGTTTGTGAAACTCTTGCTTAATTCATTATTTATAATGAATTCTAGAGATCATAGAAGAGTATTATATAGTTATGCATGCTGATCACCTATATTGTGATGTGATCTAATGATACGATATGTAATGATGATATTAGTTACTGTTACATACCATAGTGTCTTTCAAAAAGGCACTCCTTTATGAGACTTGAGGGGCGTTGAATAATCCACTGTATTTCTTTTTGCTCAAAATATTTATTTGCTTACTAATTAATATATAATTTATAACTCATATATATGCCTCATTGTACCTTTATAGGTAATGCTTAGTATAGTCATTATTCACACTAAATAGATTTCATATATTGGATTATACTGATCGGTCCAAATATCTATCACAATTCACTGACTGCTACGGACTGACGATAAAATTTACTATTATAGAAGCAGTGAGATATCACCTGTCAAATAAATGAGATAATATAGGAAGTACTATATTGATAGATAGGTATATTGATATATATTACTATATATATACTAATAATAATAGATATATATATATAATATACTATTATATAATATATATATATATAAGTATATATAAATTGATTACATATATCGATATATTCGAACGTATTCCGATATCTTTTCTGGCGATAATATCAGGACAGGCAGATATGATATTTTGTAGTTAATAACTTATCGATATATCGATATTATCGATATTTTATATCGATATTGGGCATCCCTAACTACAGCCATCAATCGTACAAGTGTTTCCAAAATAAATTTTTTAAAACTTTTTCGGTTTTTCCCATAGTGTATTAATAATTTAATATAATATTAATTATCTGTGCTTTTTCCCATGGACCTAAAAATGAAAAATTTTCAAACAGTCACTAACATAAACAAGATTATTATTATTATTATTATTATTATTATTATTATTATTATTATTATTATTATTATTATTATTATTATTATTATTATTATTATTATTATTATTATTATTATTATTATTATTATTATTATTATCATAATTACTTGACAGTGCTATTTTTGAATAAAAATTATATATCCTTTACTAAAAAAAATATTACACTTATTATTATAACTATCATTATTATATAAAGGTCAATTTAAGCTCGGAAACCTATACCCCTTCGTAAAGTACTATAAAAATCATAAATTGGAAATACTTTTTATTTAAATTTTATTATTATTATTGTTATTATGTTATATAATATTATCATTATTATTATTCATTATTATATAGTATTATCAACGGAAAAATAGAACTGGAAAACCTAATTTGACATTTCGACGAGATGTCGCACTTACTCTTCGAATTGTTGTAGGTTGGGTTACAGTGTATTAAACCTAGATCTAAATCGGGTAAAAAATATCTACTCCCAAAACCTTATTCTAGAATCAAGTTTTTAACTTTGAAATTTTGAATCATCAGAAGTCAATTTGAGAGCATGTCTACATACTCACCTGAATAAGCTTTTTAACTTACAATTTAATACCAATATATTTGATATTTCCACTTGAATTTTTTCAAAATATTCAATAAACTTGCAAAATGGTTTCAGTTTAACACTTGCCTCGTTCTTAGCTTCATCAATATCAATAACTATGACATGTTCCTCATTCGCTTTCCTAAATTCCGAAAGTGTTGGAGGATGATTGGAGGTCAGTAATATTTGAGGTTTGGAATCTCTAATGATGTAATCTACTCTTGAAGTTGGAAAGTCAACATCAAGTGGGACGTAAGCTCTTTTAACCTGTTAGATTAATATAACAAGTACGCAAGTTATTCAGGAAGCACAGATCAATAGGGAAATAAATCTAAAATGAAGGGATTACAATATATATTTGAGATAAAACTGAAATTCTTTAAGATTAGAGAGAGAGAGAGAGAGAGAGAGAGAGAGAGAGAGAGAGAGAGAGAGAGAGAGAGAGAGAGAGAGAGAGAGAGAGAGAGAGAGAGAGAGAGAGAGAGAGAGAGAGAGTTATCTTATTTTACAGTGGCCTTTTCCTATATATATATATAGGCTTATATGTATTTCATTAACAGCAAAATATAATTTTTAAATCAGATATCTCCAAAAACAAACTACAATAGCTACAGGAAAAAGAATACATTGTTGGAATGCTGTCCAATTTTAGTGCGGAAAATGTTAAAAAAAAAAAAAAAAAAATACAAATATCTCTAAATACTACAAATAGCTACGCGAAAAAGGAATAAATTTTTCGGAATCCTTGGTTAAAATTTTATTTGCAAAACACTCAAAAAAAAAAAAAATAATAATAATAAATTAAATAACATAAATATTGGCTATTTTTTTTTAGAAGAAGGGGACAAATATTGAAATAAAAAAGGATATTGTAATAAAAAATATATATATAGTATATATATATATATATTATATATATATATATATATATATATATCTATATATTAATAAGCTATGATATATATATATAGTATATTATATATATATATATTATTTGTAAAGGTATGACACGGCAATGTAGGGGGCGGTGCGAGCCGACGGGGACACAGGGGGGGACGTTTGGATAGTAGGAGGAGGGGCGGAGGAAACCCCGCGGACACCCCAAATACCAAAGAGCGGCGGTTCCGGAGCCCCTCCCCGGAGGGGGAGAATTAGTCCTACCCCGTAGATTCCCCGGAAAGGCCGAGAGACCCCCGACCTTCCTTGCCATCGTGCGGGTATACCCTTGGGATTTCTTTAGTTAAAAAAAAAAAAAAAAGCAAATTAAAATTATGTAGTTTTTGAGATTTTTTTTTTTTTTTTTTTTTTTTTTTACATTTTCCGGACTACAATATGGACCAGCAATTCCAGCAATTGTATTCCTTTTTCCCTGTGTAGCTATGTAGTTTTTGAGATATGAGATAATAAAGTTTATAGAAATTTTTGCCTGTTAATGAAATACTCTAATTCCATATATTATAATATAATATACTATAAATATATATGTATATATTATATATATATATATTATATAACTATATATATATATATATATATATATATATAGTATATAGATATATATAAAACAAAATACATTATTTATAATAATATATATACTATATATAATATATATTACATATTTGCGTATCCAGAAATTTTTTTCGGGGGGGGACAAAAAAAAAAAATCGTTTCTTATAATATATATATTAATATTATATATATATATATATAACACGGAGAATTTTTTTTTTTTTTATAATATATTAGCAAATAATGTTATATTTTTATATATATTTTAATATAGATAGTCTAGATATAATAACTATAAAATAATTATTGATATATATATATATATATAATAATTATATATATAATATATATATATATATATATATATTATAAATAATGTATATATATATATTATATATAATATTATATATATATATATAATATATATCATATATATTATATTATAATTATATATATATCATATATATATATTTAGTATAATAATATATAGTATATATATAAAGTGAAGGACAAAATATTAAATTCCTCAAAAAAAATGGAAAAGAATTATATGAATTACACAAAATCACATTACCTATATGTTAAATTTAAATATCGACCGCACAATTGAGAGTGAGCGAGCCGAGATAAACATCTTCAAACTTTTAGTTCAATATTTCGATGTATGTAGAGGGAGGGAAAGTCCAATAAGTCTTTCATCATCCAAATCAGTATTCTCAAGTAGGTTTCAGAAGTCTTAATGTGGAAAGCTTCCTTTCTTCTGAAGCAATTAAACACCGGATAAAGATTGGCCAGTATTTAGCAACAAGATGCAAAATGTGTTAAATTGTGACTGCGAACAAGAAACCTAGTCCATCTATGGACGGTTTTTGGGCGACCAGTCTGTGATGCCATTCTCAACTTCCGATAAAACCCATCCTGCTTTTACTAAATCTTCATTGTGGCCTTTCGATATCGTTCTTTTAAAATAGTACACAAATCATTTTATCTCTTCATATGCACACCGTTTACAACCCGTTCCGTTAGACCAATTGCAAGGAAAATTACAAAAACCTCTCTCCTTAATGTGATATTAAATCATCCAGAAATGAAATCAAAAATGGATGTGCGATAATAAGTCTGTTGGGTCGGAAGTAGGAAATGTTGTGGTGTGTTAACAGCAATTCAATACCAGGTTCAGAATTCAGAATGCGCTTAGCACATCTTCAAAAAATCAGCTGGAATTCTAAGGGTGCATTTTTCTTGATGGTTTTCAAGTTTAGTTTTAATATGACTACGAGATTGTTCCTGACAGAGAACGAATTATAAAAATTAATATAACATCTGCACTTTATATATTAACGGAATATGATACGTAAAAATTTTTAGTGTCTAAAAAAATTCGGGGGGGCCATGGCCCCCTGGCCCCCCCTAAATACGCCACTGTATTATATCTATATATATATATATATACTAATATATATATTATTATTAATAATATATATTATATATATATATATATATTATATATATAATATATATTATAATCATATATATATATATATATCTATATATAATATATATATATATATATATATTATTATAATTATAATAATAGTATATAATAATAATACTTATACGCCTAGAAACACGATGCTCTGGAGACCTCTGGGAGAACAAGTTTTGAGGAATAATGGAAGCAGATGCTAATTCCACTGAAAGGGTGAAACCTTACCCCAGTAAATAACTCAAGGAGTAAAATCATAATTAATGAAACCATTTACGCGAGAAATAGTTTTTCCTGAGATGTGCCTCCAGGATCCCAAGAGTTTCGTGCTCGAAGAAGAAGATGGTGTCAACCTGACAGGAAAAGTTCTACCTGGAGCATTGGTGAATAATAATAATAATAAATTAATACATAATAATAATCATAATAATAAATAATAATAATAATAATAGATTAAAAATAAACATTGAATAATAATTAATAATAATAATAATAATAATAATAATAATAATAATAATAATAGATTATTAATAAAAATAGTAATAATAAAATTTGTTGTATTACTAGTAACAGTATCAATACAATCATTCCATACAGTAATCCAACTCCTAATAATATTTCAATAATAAATAATTGATAATAATAATAATATAATATAATAATAATAATAACAATAAATAAAATAATAATAAAGAATAATAAATAATAATAATAATATAAATAATAATAATAATAATAATAATAATAAAATAAAAATAAAAATAAAGATAATAAAATGAAAGAAAAAATAAAAATATAATAATAAAAATAATAATATAATAATAATGATTCGATACTTTAGGGTCACAATAATACAAAATAATAAATAATTAATAATAATAAAAATAAAAATATAATAATAAAAAATAAATAACTATTTAAAAATTTAATATATTTATTTATATTTCTAGTTATTATATATATCTATAATATATATATAATATATATATATAATATATATTAATTATATATATATATCTATATATATATGATATACTATATAATATATATATACTTATATATATATATATATAACAAGTGGGCGTATTTAGGGGCGCCAGGGGCCATTGGACCCCCGAACTTTTTCGTAGACACTAAAATTTTTAAGTAGCATATCGTTAATAATATAAAGTGCAGAAGTTAAATTAATTTTACATAATTCGTCGCTGTCGGAACAAATCTGGTAAGTCCATTAGTTAAAACCAAACTGAAAACATCAGAGAAAATGCAACATTAGAATTTACAGGCTGATTTGAAAGAATGTGTAAGCGGCATTGAAATCTGAACCTAAGTATTGAATGCTTACTAAGAATTAACAAATTTCAAAAATTACAAGAACCCCAAATTCTACTTCCGAAACAACAACCTTATTATTCGCACAATCCATTTTGATTATACATTTTTGTGATAATATCAGCATTAGGAGAGAAGTTTTAATTTTCCTTGCAATTGTCATACCGAACAGGTGTAATGTACCATAGAAGAAGATAAAAGATTGTGTAATATTTAACAAGGAAGATCTCCGAAAAGCCAAATGAGATTTAGTAAAATCAGAATGGAATTTATGGAAGTAGTTGAAATGCCATCACAGCACAGGTCGCCCAAAAACGCAATAGATGAACTAGTTCTTTTTTCGCAGTTACAATTTCCGAAAATATTTACATTTTTGTTGTAAAATTATGGCAATTTACCCGTGTTCAATGCTTTCAGTAGAAAGATGCTATCCACATTAAAACTTCTGAAAAGCTACTTGGGAAATAATTACTATTGGAGATGAAAGACCTATTGGACTTGCCCCCTCTACATACATGCAAATATTGAAAAAAAATGAAAGATGTTATCGCGGGACTTCGCTCACGTACTTCATGTCAGAGAATCAATTCATTGTGAGTCTATTTTTAGTATGCCATGCTAAATCCTTCCCATTTTCTTAGAATAAATGTTTGTGTTCTTCACGTAGCACACGATATATATAGTTATATATATATACTATATATATAATATAATATAATATATATATATATATTATTATTATATATATATAATAATATATATATATAATAATATATATATACTATACTATACTATATATATATTTAAAGAACGATTTTTGTTTGGCCCCCCGAAAAAAATTTCTGGATACGCGCCCACTGGTACTATATATAATATATAGTATATATATATATATAATATATATATAATATATTATAATATAATAGATATTAATATAATATATATATATACCTATATATAATTATATATATATATATATAATATTATATATATATATATATATATATATAAATATACTATAAAAGTATATATAAGTATATATATTATATATATATATTATATATACTATAGTCCTATATATATAATATAATATATATATAAATATATAATATATATATATTATTTATTTATTATCATATATATACATATAGCATATATATATATAAATATAGTATATTATATAAGTATATAAATATATATAATATATATAATATATATATATATATATACTATATATACTATATATATATATATGATTTATTATTTATATATACTATATATATATATATATATATCATATAATATACTATATTATACTTATATATATATATATTTATATATATAGTAACTACTTACTATATAAGTACTAGTTTATATATATTATTGAACATAAATATCTATATTATATATAATACCATATAATTTAGTTCCATATATACTATATAATCATATATATATCCAGGCAATTATATAATATATATAATATATATATATATAAATATATATTTTTAATATAATATACATATATATGAATTCTAATATAACCCATATACAATATATATTATTTGATATATTTAAATCATAGTACTATATCCTAATAATACATACTCCGTAACTATAATATACATAATACATATACTAAAATGATACGCATATATATTTACTACTAATATACTAATACCTTTATTAGTATGTACATACTAACATCATTAATATATAATTATACTAGCTTCTAATTATATACTATAGCTATTATACATATATATAGTTATTTATTTATTTATTTATTTATATATATATATATATATAATATTTAAGAAGTCACGACACCTAATATATACTATATCATTATAATAGTAGATATATAGCTATACAATATATACCGAATATTACTAATATATATAAGTGTACATTATAATGAAGATAATATATATATATCATAATAAATAATTTACTATTAGTAAATATACTATATATTAGTATATACTAGCAGCACACACTACATACTTCTGCGTGAACTACTGACAAAAATCTTTTCTTTTTTTCGCGATTTTGTTCATCTTGTTCAAATTCAACTGATATATTTGCAAGAGCTTTTAAATACTTTTCCTTATTACCTTGTTCACTTAACTTCTCACTATTAATTCCTTACCACTTCCTTCCTTATCACCTTCCTTTAAATCCAAGTTTTTTTAAATTTGTTTTAAGAACAAAAATAATGACTTCCGATATACATCCGTTAACCACCTCACTGATTAAACATCCATCAATACTTCAGCTCTTCTTCACCAACCACCAAAATCAAATCATACTTTCACTTACGATACCATAACTCTACTCCTACTCAGCCAACTCATGGATACTATGAATACTTTTGATAGTTCGAAGAAAAAGTATTACTTACACACATACCTTTCTTTCCTCAAGGATATCAATTACCTTCCAACCATTCTCATTTTTCACCCGTCATCTCAAAGTCACCTGTTATTAACCATCCCTTTTCGAATATACACTATGCCAAACCAATTTAGGCTCAAAAGACAACACAATCATCTGCAAAGATATACTACTCAACCCATCTTAAACATATCAACTCCAGATATCCTACCAGAACATTCGCTTCTCTTCAAACATCCACCCTCAGCATAACCCAATATCTCACAACCACACATACCTTATCTTTTCAAGTTTAAATTAACAATGTAAGAATGAATCTAGTACTTACACTAACAAAACTCCACTATGAGCTCTTTATCCCCAGCTACAATCATCCAGAATCGTAACTCCTTCTCTATCCCCCTCCTCATTCCTTAACATGCGCTCTAGCACACACACATTTCATATCACATCACTCATCTTTATCGCTTCCTTTCATCTTTGTTTCAGTCACGCGACAGCAAATCAAAAATTTCACTCATTGCTAATAACATTCATACCTCTTTCTTTTAATTCTATTCCTCTGACATTCCAATGTACCCATTACGACTTCATACATCTTTTCAAGCGAAAGGTAGATTCACTTACGACAATTCACGACCTTCTCCGAGGCATGAATTTGCACTGATACCCTGGCAAGAGATTAGTAAGTAGGTTGAGCAGCACTCTCTCACACAATAATATATATCAATATATATATATTATAATATATAGAGGTTGGGTTGAGTCGATGTCTTATCTTAGGAATCATTTAGATAGTTTAGAGTATAGTAGCTAATATACTGCATATATATACATATATCCTATACTATACTATATATATTATAATACTGGAAAAATGGTAGGATAAAAAGATATTTTTTAGTTTTCAAAAGACACAGCCAATTTCTCGTTATATATTGTAAAACACACAACATTGTGGTGCACAACATTTTAGCGTCGATTGAAATTACAGAACCTTAGAGGTATGCCGCTACCAAAGAGTTCGAAATATTATTGTTCCACTGATTTCCACACTACGCCATTGAGTTACAGCAGCTATAGCGCGTCTAACCTTTTTTTAAGTTCATAAGTTTTCCCCAATGAGCATATAATAACACATCTCAGTTCCATCTGTTTATTATATATTATTGTTCCCTATGATGTAAGAGTATTGTTTTCTTGTTTTTGTCGGCAATAGATTTCCTGTAATGATGTATAACTTGTAGGAGGTACTGTTTCTGCTCTTCATCATTTGTTATCAGTTTGTTGTATTCTTGTATTAGCCGCACACCCCTCTCTGCAGTATCATTTACAACTTTTAGCTCTCTTACGATTTCTCTTGCTTTCATATAGCTCTCGTCATCATTCCACTCTGCAGCATCTTTGTCTAGAAATGTGTGAGGCAATGATAGTATGTCAAAGAATCGTTTTGTGTTGGCTGTAACGAAATCCTGCAATTGTTTTTGGGATACTGATTCAGGATTTATGGTTGCTCTTTTTTCCGGTCTGGAATTCCCTTGTTTCTTTAGAGCATGCCTCATTTTGTTTTTTGTCTCAAGCAAAACCTCTGAATCAAAAAATGCAAGAGCAACAAGTTCCTCAGAGAGGTACCACAAATGCCTCAAAACTTTATTAAGAGCAGCACTTGCAATGGTATCATCTTTTTCCTTGTACTTTTGCAGCCTTTGTAGAAGATCCAAATCCGAACGTGGAGCACTGATGGCTATGGATGCCGTGAACCACGATCTAATATATATTGTTGTTAAAAAACAGGAAATATCACGCAGTCCTCTTTCTTCTCTTGGAGTCAGCTTAAACTGGTTCTTAAACATCCATATTTTAATACAGTAAATTGCCTTAGACATCCAACGTGCCCTATGATATGCTCCCGGGACTTTAAATCTGATTCCTGATGTCGGAGTGTTACCAAGGAAAATCAATGTCAGCTCGAGAAATTCCTTGTAATCATTACGAGGGTGGTGTTTCTGAAGCTGCGCTTCAACAAATGTAACGATATCACCAGCTTCTGTTATTTTCTCTTTGATGACAGGGTTCTCTGCGGCTGTTTGGTACTTTGTCGTATCAATTTTCACCCACGCCGATTTAAATCTCTTAAAAAGAGTAATGTCAGGTCCAGAGGAAGCAGGCAAAGAGACAGAAACAGCTGCTTTCAATGTTAATTCTAAAATGTGATGGCGACAAGCTAGCCACAGCATGTGTTTACCCATTCTTTGCTCTAGTAACATACAGGCACCACTCTTATTACCTGTGTTGGCTGGAGTGGTGTCAAAGGACATGCACTTGACTTGCTTAGATATATCCCATTGCAATACTAATTGATATACAGCATCTGCAATATTTTTACCTGTTCCACGGGTAAGCTTCGGAACGCCAAAAAGCTTATCGACACCTAGTCCAGAAATTAGGACTGGCAGTCGTTCGATATTTTCATGACCGGTAATATCTTCCATTAATTTGCCATCCCAATGTATTTGCAGGGGACAATTTGTTTTGAAATCCTTCAGCAAGTTTTCTGCCATTTTCTTCCTGTTTTGTTGTCTTGCTCGTCTTACTGATGAATAGCTGATGCTATATTTTTCACAGTTGTGACCAAGAGCTTCTACTGCTGGGATCAAGATTTGTGAAGCAGATCTGTCACCTATTTTGTACATCAAGAGCTGCAGCATGGATGTTCCACATAAAAGTTTCACTTCGTTTTGGCTTTTCGATTTCGTTCTCTACGACGGTTGATGGCTGATGAGTTCTAACACAGGTCATTCTTATCTGATGATGAAACTATTGTATCTGCCCCTGATCGTGCTTGAACTTGCAAGCGCAAAGCTACCTATCACCGTTTGCTGCCTTCCTCTGTTCTACTTCTTGTAACAAGCAATGACTCCCTCTATCTGGCCAATCTTTTTTTCCGTAATAAACGTTTATCCACTCATGCAACCATTTTGCCTGCAGTCTTTTTCCCTGGAGCATCCAAAATTAACGGCACGAATCTTCGTCCGTATTCTGCTTATCATTGCAGAGCATTTTGCATGCGCCAATATCAAAACCAGATTATCTAAGTCAGTTTTTCCATCTCTCTCGTTTCTGAACAGACACATTGACTGTTCTTCTCATATTATTTGCAATCTTTTTATTTCCCTATTCTTTATTTTTTTCGACGACAAGTGGCATGTTTCAAACATGTTGGGATAGCCTTGCTATTTTTCCACAACTGCCGACTTTATATCTACGCAAGTAGACTAGAGCAGCTATTTTCAACCTGGGTTTTGTGTTCAGATTGTAGTTCAATAAAACAATGGCTTATTGTTTCTCCGCTTTGACTGGGAGCTGCAGTCTACCTTTCTATATAAATCTAAGTAATCGTGAAATAACATGCCAAATATCCGTTTACGAAAACACTATTTTTGATTACCCTTTCCATATTTAAAAAAACAGAATGCAACTTACACACAAGAGTCACAACGGACGAACGCTGGTACTAATGTCTACGATACTTGCGTCACAATCAAGGGACGTAAACTCATTAAGCTGTTTAAGGGTATGCATATTTTGGTTTATTAGTAGAACTGTAAAAGGCTTTTGCCAATTACAATTTCACGAAATGAATATAGTAATCTGGAAACTTTTTTCGGTTGTTTTTGGCTTATTGTGCTATTGCTTTTGAGAGTATTTCACTTTCGTAAAAAAACAAATTATGAAATACTATATTAGTGTTTGAGTTGTATAAATTTGTTAAAACGATCTACATTCTAAAACTATTCCTTTAATTTTCTAATGGACGTAGCAGCTCTAAAAGTTTATTAGTAGGTGATTTTGCACAGAAAGTTTTTAAACAAATAAGGCATATAGAGTGTCCTGAGTCTCTGCTGG
>JABUQX010037427.1:42500-45388 GCA_015478945.1 Trachelipus rathkii | reverse complement strand
CGCTTCAATAGGTTAGGTTAGGTTATTATTAATAGGTTCTTAACATTTTAAAAAAATTCTAAAAGAAATTTAACCATAAATAAATCATATTAAAATCTATTAAACACGCTTTACTTCAAAAAATATCAGTGGAAATATAAAATGGAAAATATAAAAAGATTATATATACCATATATATATATATATATATATTTATATATATATATATATGTATATATATATATATATATATATATATACCTTTTTTCATCTTTATTATATAATTTAACATATACATATATATATCTATGCTCACCATTCACTCTATAAATATACTCTCATATATATATATATATATCTATCTCTTATATATATATATCTATATCTCTCTATATATCTATCTCTCTCTCTCTCATATATATATATCTATATATCTTTGTGTGTGTGTGTCGTGCCATTGTGTTGTGTGTGTGTTTGTGTATGAGTGTGTTTGAGGGTGTGTGTGTGGGGTGTCTAGGGGAGGAAGTAGGTTCAACTTAAACATTCCTCTGCACTTCACTTCCTTTTGGTTCATCCTTTTACTATCACAAAGGTATTCTAGCATACTCTTGACCAGACAATGGAGTTATTGTTGAACTCATTTAATGACACTTCCACCCCATCCAACTATGTACCCGAAAGGCTTATAAGCAGACATTCGAACATTTCTTTTATAAATACCAAAAATAGATAATAATATCGGCTTGCTTTCTCCGGTATACGGTCTTTTACCATCGATTTCTACAACATTGGTGGTCTTTAAAGTAATTTCCATTTTGTTAAACACCATTTCTCCTTCTCTGGACATCACCTCTTGTACTTGACCGAAAGTCCATAGAAACGTTCAATAATCTTTCTCGTTCCACTTCTTCATTCCTCTTTCTGGCAATTTAAAAAAAAAAATATCTTCAACTTTGCTTCTTCTTTTCGTCCTCTTTGTCCTTCTGACGACACAACAACTGTCTTACCTTCTACTAAAGTTGAATTCTTCGCCCATACCTTCTCTTTTAATTCCACTTTAGGTGACGTCGGAGATATTTTTCCCTCATCCACCTCTTTCGACTCATTGTAGCTTCAAAAATTTAGCTTCTGCTCTCTCAGCGCTTAATACTAAGAAGGCGTACGATCCTGACGCCTTCACGCCTGTGATTCTTAAAACTTTTGCATCTATTTCGTTTATGCCAATCCACTTCAACCTTTCCTTCTTGTTAGAAGTGTACGCTCATTCATTCTGTATAGAAAGAGGGGGACCAGTATCAACACTCAATCATCTTATTGTTTAAACCTGGTTACTTTCCAAAATTTTTGAATCTAACCTTAAAGGGAAGATTTGGATACATCTTAAATCTTCTCTTAGATCGACAGTATGACTTCCCCTTCCCCTTCCACACACACACCCTCTAAGGAATCCTCTACTGGTGATCTTCTTTCATTTCACTCTGATTATATTATTAGTGGTCCTCTGCTCTTCGACATTTAGGATTATCCTTTGTTGGGTTGGTGGACATATCGAAAGCTTTCGATAGGCTCAGGAATAAAGGCTTGATTTCGAAAATTTTCTACCTCGGTAACTCTCCTTCTCTCCTTCCATATTTATCCTTTAAATCTATAAATGATGGTGTTCCTCAGGGTTCTGCTTTATCCCCCAACTCCTTTTTTCTACTTTCCATTAATGACTTTCTCTCTATCACTTCATCGTCTACCCACTCCCGTACCAGCGACTCCACATTTCATAATTTCCTTTCATTATGAAAAACGTCGTCTCATCCAACAGAAAATAATTCATGTTAGCTAGGGGGTGCCTAGCAGCAACTAACCTCAGATCTTTCACGAATTTACTAACTGGGACCGAAAAAAACATGGTTGTTTTCATTGCCTCAAAAAATCTGTTTTCATTGCCTCAAAAATTCAATTCTTCTCAACTTTCTACTCGACATAATCTTTCACACAATTATAACAAATTCGAAAGCACACAACCCTTTTCTCGTGATCTTTTTCTACTTCTAATCCTGAGGCACCTTCGGAACGTTTTTCATACCACGTCAGTTGCTTAGTCTTTATAAGGGTGTCGCTCCCTCGTATGGAGTACGGGTCACATATCAGGGATGGTTCCTACAATCACAGTTTTCCTTGAAACACTGAAGTCTAGGGCATTTCGCTTATCAATATATATATATATATAAAAATATATATATATATATATATATATATATATATATATATATATAAATAGATACATATATATATATATATTCTTCTTATATATATAACTTTATATATATATATATATATATATATATATATATATATATATATATATATATATATATATATATATATGATCATGCTAGGAAAGCCAGGGGGACATGCTAGTAATCCGATTCTTCAATTAAATTATATTTTCAACAGCCAGAGGACTACTAACTTTGAAAACCAAAGTTCCTAGAAATATTACCTTCTAGAGAACTGTGAAAGAATACATTTAGATATTACATGAAAAAGGTGCTAGTTCCACTGACGGAGGGAGCAAAGCCTTCCTGAGAGTGGAAAACTGAAGTACTAGCAGAAGAAATCAAAGCGTCCAAAGACATGATCTTCTATAGGAATCTAAGAAAGGACTCTAGGGTAGATTTAGGAAGCATTCTAGTCAAAGAGCAAGGCTGATATTGGACTACAATACTTGATGAAATAGAGTAATATATATATTTAAACATTATATGGATATATATATATCTATATATATATATATACCTGAAATACTTAGACATATATAGATATATATATATATATATATATATATATATCTCTCAAATAATATAGTTATATATATATATATATATATATATATATATATATATATATATATATAT
>JABUQX010037427.1:0-37500 GCA_015478945.1 Trachelipus rathkii | reverse complement strand
TAAAATTAAATAAACGAATGTCCCAACTCGTTTGTCTAATTATATTTAACTTAATTATCATACAAAAAATCCATCCTCAATAATCTAAAATTATAAACATCTTCAATTATTATATATAATTAACCAAAACAATGGTATTTATTATAAAGAAAAATAAAAAATAGTAAGCGCTAATAATCTTATTCTGATTGAGTGGAAGAGCTTTGTTGTTTAGTAACTTATTAGCTTATAATCTTAATTGAATGAACAAATATTGTAAATAGTAATTAACTATCTCAATAATAATAGATTGATGCAAAGAAACATCTTTGTTTTTTCTTTAATTTAATATATATATATATATATATATATATATATATATATATATATATATATATATATATATATATATATATATATATATATATATATATATATATATATATATATATATATATATATATATATATATATATATATATATATATATATATCCTCTAAATCTTTTAACCGAAACTCAAGGGTTAGGGCTTTCCGACAGTAAACCCCAGTTTGTTAACTCTTACTGTCTCTATCCACAATTTTCAACGAAAGGCGATTATTATTATGTCTATGCGCAAAATGATGATGTTTGTTCTCGTGTCTTTGATATTCAGTCTTCAGGATTTTCGACGTTATGGTTCAATCTACTCTGTCAATCTACTACTAAATTCATCTGTTCTGTATATCTGTCTCCTAACTCAACTGACTAACGTAAATTCTTCGACTACTGAGGCTCCAACTTAGAACACATTCCCTATTCTTTTACCTTTCCATGAAATCATCAGTTTTTGGTGATCTCAACGTTCACCATCGTTCAATTTGCTTTAATTCTCGAGAAAGAGCTGGTGAAGTTGCCTGCCATTTTTCTATCCAGAATGATCTCGAGCAGTTTTTTGCAGCTCCTTACTCATATCCCTGATCGTATTGTAGGTGAACCCAACAACAACAACATTCTAAACCTTTTCTTTAACTTTCAACCCTTCTTCTTATTCTTTTAAATCTCTTTCCTCCTCTTGAGTTCCTCCGATCAACTTCTTATCTATGTATCCTCTGTATCTTCAAGTCTTCCGTAGGGAAGAACACTGCCTTAGGCGAGGAAACGTTTTTGGTAATTCGGTGTTGCTAACTGGTTGGACTTTTGGTCGCACTTCTTTGATTTCCCATGGAATGACTACTGCTTTGGTGGGAAGAATCACTCGGATTGTGCTGAGGATATTTCCAAGGTGGTTCTCTACAGCATGGAGCGCACATTCCATATTTTTTCCCTTTAACTAAACCTAACAATCCTTAAATTAATTCTGCTCGTTTTCGTGCAATTGGTCACAGGGGGCGCTGCCTCCAGAACTTATAGTCGTCTTCAAAACTCAGAAACTCAAGAAACTTATATTTCACCTCGGAATTGTGCAAAATCTATTCTCCTTGATAATAAAAACTCTATTCTCTGAAGAGAATGCAAAAATATCTTACTGGTTCCTCTTCTTCACGTCCTTTTTTTTGGCATTTTCCAAATATTGTTAACTCTAGTCGTGCTTCTTCCTCTTTCTATCCTCAAGTATATTCTGATGGCAAAACCGCCATTTTAACTTCAGCTAAAACTGAACTCTTTGCTCAAAGCTTTGCTTCTAATTCCACCTTACGCGGTTTCGGAGTTATTCCTCCTTCTCCACCTCCAGCGTTTGTATCCTGCTGAGGGAGAGTAAAATCTCCTGTGACTCATTTAATACTTTGGGGGCCAGGCTTGAGTACTCAGCGTTATGGTTCAAACAAGGCTTTAAAAGCTACTTCGAATCTTTGCTTTTTTTGGAAAGTGGATGGCTTAGTGGATGGCTTTCTCGGCTGCTGTTCACTCAGCGACGCGAGTCCGGAGTTCGGAGAGCGCGGGGAAATAAAATCTCTGTGTTATTCATATATATATATATATATATATATATATATATATATATATATATATATACTATATATATATATATATATATATATATATATATATATATATATATATATATATCTTCTAATATATATATATATATATATACTCTCTTTCTATATATATATATATATATATATATACCTTATATATATATATATATATACCTGCCTACCCAGCCCACATATATATACTCTCTTATATATATATATATATATATATATATATATATATATATATATAATAGAATTAAAATAAAAAGCGCGATCAAAATGTTTTGTGTCCTCAAATTAAATTTAATATAATTTCTTAAAATCTCAACACAAATGGACGGAATTTCATGAACGTGTGTCGCTCGTGTGAGTCTACCCTTAGTCGGGTGTGATATTTCAGTCAGCTAAACCTTAAAAAGGGTTCGTTTTTGTTTAAACTTTTGCATTTTGGTTGATTGGTTGTCTTTAGTCTGAGAAGTGTTAAGCAGTCCTCCATTCAACCAGTTTATCCTCCATTCAACCTTTTATCCAATTATTCTTTTCTTCCATTTTCTTTATATCCATTTATCCTTTTATTTTTAAATTCTTTTACATATATTTTTTTTATTCTTTAAGCCATTTACCTTTCAAGCTTTTTATCATTAATCCATTTTCTACTTTATCCCTTTTACCATTTAATCCTTTTTATCCATTTGTACTTTATTCAAAAATCCTTTCAATCCACCGTGGATCTTTGAGTGATGCAAATATGTTAATGGGTCGCTTATTTATCGTTGGACATTCCTACCTTTTGCACATCTTAACATTCATCATCTTTTGACTCTTAAAACTCTTTCGGAAATTCCTCTTTTTTAAAGAGTATCTTTTTACACACAATTCAAATTTTTAAGATTTTGAGGAATGACAAAAATTTTATTTCACTCATGGAGTCATTGTAATTTTGCACAACATTGGACGCTTGTTGTATAAAGGTAATAATAATAATAATAATAATAATAATAATAATACTAATACTAATAATAATAATAATAATAATAATAATAATAATAATAATAATAATAATAATAATAATAATAATAATAATAATAATAATAATAATATTAATAATAATAATAATAATAATAATAATAATAATAATAATAATAATAATAATAATAATAATAATATATAATTTTACTGTAAACATAATTTGGTAAAAAATGACACGTCACATTTGGTAAAGGTTCTATATCTTATTTGACATACACTACAATAGCGGCACGATGTCGTAGGAGTTCTAAAGGCAAAGCTTAATTCTACAATATACTCTTACGTAAGGACTAACACTTTATCCTCAGTGATCTCAGTCAAGTTCTTCCTCGCTCACCCCAGCGCTATCATACTCGTCGAGGTTCAAGACCCTATCCGAACCTCCTGATGGATAGGGAAGGTGATTTAATCGATTTGCTCAATGGGAATCTTCTGACAACCTTTTATTCTGAAGGTTTCAACCGAGGTTACTTGTAGTGACTTTTGCCAATATTATTTTCAAAGGTTACCTCTATCGCAAATTTTTAGTTAAATCTTATATTTCCATTTGTTCTTATTTGCTCTCACTCGTCATTCATTTTACTAACTCTTTCCGAGTTTCTCCTCTTCTTATTTACACCTTCGTAATATATGCGTACTTATGGCGCCCATTATCTTATTATCTTCTCTTCATCTTTGCGAGCAGGTTTAGACGAAAAACATTCTACTTTTTCATTTAAATTATCTTCAGTAGTTTAGAAACTTCTTTAACTTCTGCCAGACATCAATCTACTTTTTAATACTTTTTCTTGCCATTTTTTAACATTCTTGCCATAGGTATTTCTTTATTAATGTAGATAAGAGAAATGTTTTTTCGTAATTATGTTTAGCCTTGTGTTTATTTTTAGTGTTTTAAGTTTCTTGACCTTCCCTACCTCTATTTCATATTAAACTTATATCAAATACTTCTTTTGACATTGTAAATCTTTCATTCCAAGCCAAAACTAACCACCTCAGTATGCACTGTCTCCACTTATTACCCATACCCCAGATTGTTCCCTGTGGGCCTTCTTAACTCTGTGAGCCAATATGTATGTGATGCGACAACTCGCACTACTCTGGCGAACATATTCTGATAATGAGGATCTGAGCCAAACTTCTTCTAAGTACTATACTCAATATACTAACTTTCTATGACAGTTATTATCATAATATATATAAGTACTAAATTACTATTATAGTACACATGATACTATTACTCAAAACTGTTTCATATTTATATTATATAGTGGCTCAGTTATTATAATCTATTACCTCACATAATTTTAATAAATATAGAGCGCATTATCCTATCACTAAATAATGAACCCATCATGCCATAAATAACTATTTTATATTATATTTTTCTTAATTCTTAATATAACCTCATAATATATAATACTATATATATTCTAGATATAAGTATAAGCATAATGAACCTAAGGATATCTATTAATATATTATTATATTATATATAAAATATGATTATAATATTTTCCTCTCACCTAGTAATTTTTTATAAATTAGTTATATTATATATATATGTAAAAATAATTATAATATATTTAAAATATAGATTAAAAATTAAAATTTAAATCAACAAGTAAATAATAATATGTATGATTTTTATTAAATATAATTAATATAAAATTCATTATTTTCATATAATAATATATATGATATTATATATATGTTCAAATAATAAATACATATTTTATATAATATCAAGTCATAACTATATACTGATATTGATAATATTTCTATATTAATTAATATTAATTATAATTAAATTATATTATTATATATATATTCTACCATCGTCATACACCTTGTGAGTCTCCAACCAATACCATCATGGGAGAGCGGCCCTAATACCCGCGTCTCAACCCCACTACCCTCCACACGAACAGAATAACCAGACCATACCTCCATATTGATCTAATCCTAGGAAATGAACAATGTTCCAGATTGCTCTGGTTTAGTCAATATATGTAAGTGTTAAGATGACACTAGAAGAAAAAAAGAATAGACTGTGTACCTCATAGGAACCTTGGTATACTCAGTTTTGACAAAATTTGCTCCCGGTCTCTGTTTGAGGTTGTTAGTCGTTTTGATAATATTAGTCGAAGTAATTAAGGTGTTGGATATGGTAACGAATTACTTAACTTTGGCTCCGAAGGATGGAAAATTCTGACTGAAGTCTCTTTAGTAGTGAGAATAGTTTTCTGATTTCATGTTAGAAAAAAAAAAAACTAGGTACAAACATATTACTGAGTAGAGGTGTGTAGCAGTTAAAAAATATTGTATTAACTGCCGTTTGCCGCCTCCTTAAATATTGAGTTCTCTAAGCTTTAGTGTCGTAAGTAGACGATTTGCTTTTGGGTGTATCTACCATAGTCTGATATTGCTCAGGTGAAGATGTGTTGTCGTAATCGTTTGCTTTCTAGAAACCTAATTTGCAATTCAAGTTGTAGCTTAACGTTTTTTTGAGAATATAAGAAGCATACTGGAATAAGAAGAACCCGATTATGTGACAAGTCTCTCGTGATCTCAGGATTGGGTGTTATGACGAGTAGATCAATATAGCTGATTGGGTGATTTGGCAGGTGTTTGGTTTTTGCCGAAATAGAAACCCGTCCCGATTGAAACTAAATACCCCCTTAAAACCTCTAAGTGCGATGTTCAAGGTGCCTAGTGTTAGATTTCTATGAGTGATAGGTAGTATCTTGTGAGTTTCTCCGTGATCAGGTGTTGTATGTGGTTGGTAGTTGTTATGTTGAGCATTAACGGTTATAGTTCTAGTGTACTTTTGTTATTGTGCTATTGAAGTGTCTTTAATGTTATTTTTAGTCAAGTATGAGGTAAATAGGTTGTCAAGTTGAGAGAGGTGCGATAGTTTTAGAGCTTTCAGTAACGGATAATATTTAAGGTCACATTGTATTTGTATACATGTAGGTGAATGTTACTGTTTTATTGTTGTTAAAATCATGCTTAGCTAGCGATTGAGTTCTTCTAAATTATGATTCAAGTTCTTATGTTTTAAGATGAAATTATGTTATATGTCTGTGATGTGTTTTGCTTGAAGGTAAGAGATGTAGCTGGTCAAGTGTTATACTCTCCGGAGATATTTTGAGGAGTTTATGGCTGTAAAGGGATAAATATATATAATATGGCAATGTTGTTTAAGTAGACTTGTGTGTGTGAGTGGTGCAAAGTCGACGGTCGGTAGTGATTAAAGTAATTGATGATTTGTTTGGTGAGGGGGACATTCTGTTTTCTGTTAGCCATGTTTGAAGTTGGTTGATGTTTGTTGTGTCATGTTTGTTGTGTCATGTTTGTGGCCGTTTTAAGGTTTTGGTGTGTAGTGGCTATGGTAATGTCATCTGCATAGGTTATTAGGATTGTGTGGTCTGTTTGTGGTTGTGGGAGATTGGCTGTGAATAGGTTGAATAGTGTGGGGGACAGTATTGCACCTTGGGGTACTCCGTTATTGATGTTTACAGTTCTGGATTTTGTATTGCTTGTTTGTATTTGTTCTGTTCATCCTGATACGAAATTGGAAATCCATTTCTTTAGGTTAGTGGGGATGCAAGATTTTGTTTTTTTGTGGATCAAGTTATATTTAGGTACTGTATCAAATGATTTGTTGATGTCGATTGCTATGATTATTGTTTTGTGAGTGGGTTTTCAGTTTAGGCCGTTGATTGTGTGGGTTGAATGATGTTTGTGAGTGTGGTTGTAGTTGAATGGTTTTGTTTGAAACCGCGTTGGAATTTGTGATTGATGATGATTGGAGTTATTTTGTTTAGTATGCTTTTTTCTAGTACTTTGCATTGTGTTGATAATAGAGAAAAGGGGCGATTTGATGAAGGGTCAGAGGGGTCTTTTCCTGGTTTAATTTGGGTTTAATGATAGCTTTTTTCAAGATATGGGTAATGAAATTTAGGCTGATGAAACTATTATATATATTGGTGTTAACTGAGTTAAAGCTGTGTTCCCTAGGTGTTTAAGGTGTCTGTTTGAGACGTTGTCTGTGCCAGCTGCAGGTGAGTTTTTAAGTGTCTTTGTTATGTTTTCTAGGTCAGTTGTGGTTATTTCTATTGTTGGGTCGTGGTTGAGTTTTATTTTCTTGAAAGTTATGATGATTTTCCTGTTTTGAAGGTGTGTGGGTTTTGACTCTGCTTTTTTCGAAGTGAGTTGCGAGAATGTTTGAGTGTTGTTTGTTGGATTAGGGGTTTTGTGTGTTTTGGTTTTTAATGGATTCATAAGTGTGTGTTTGTTGGTTGGTTGAGTTTTTCAGTGTATTTATTGCTATCCACATTCTGGTGTTATTCGTGAGTTGGATGTTCTGAGTGAGAAAGGTTTGGAAGTTGTTTGAAGAATGTGTATTTGTTAAGTTTATGATTTAGGTGTTTAAAACGTTATATATATATATATATATATATATATATAATATATATAATATATATATATATATATATATATATATATATATAATATATATAATATATATATATATATATATATATATATATATAGAGATATACTGATATATATATATAATTATATATATTATATATATACTATATATATATATATATATATATAATATATATATATATATTATTATATATATATATATAATAATATATATATATATGAATATATATATATATATATATATATATATATATAATATATATATATACTATATATATATAATAATATATATATATATATATACATAATATTATATATATATAGTGATTATATTATATATATATATATATATATATATATATATATATAGATACTATATATACCTATATTATATATATATATATAGAATATATATATATATATATACTATACTATATATATATATATATATATATAATATAAAGATATATATAATAGATATATAATTACTATGTAAATATATATTATATATATATATGTATATATATATTATGATATATATACTATTATTATATCATAATATATATATAAATATATATATATATATACTAATATATATAATTTATATTAGTTTGTAATAGCTAATATATATTATATATATATACTATATGAATGTATACATATATATTATATATATATATAATATAAATATATATATATATATATATAATATATTATATATATATATATATATATATAATAATATTGAGCTAATGTACAAGACCCACCAAGGCCCACAGAGAAGCGGCAAAACTGGGTTGAATAATCAACTCCATGGGTGGTTCCTGGCTTATACAAAGAAAATATGAATGGCTAAATGAGAATTCAGTCAAAAATAAATGAAAAACTAAATAAAACGATGCCCTTACATTATAAATAGTCCTAATATTAAATAACAAAATCATATGTTATAAAGAATATTCAGTTGTTGAAGATAAGAGAAAATAAGATACTGTTAAAGTGGGAGGATTCATATAAGATGTGGGATAGCCTTTTAAAAAGTGTCATGAACCATAAAGTAGGAAAATGACGACGGTAAATGAAGTCCAGTTGGGGACAATCAGTGAAGATATAGTGAACAGATTGCAGGGTATGGCTATGGCAAAATTTTGCAGATGAGAGGGGGGTACCTTGACATAGAGTGGCTGTGAGTGATATTTTTGTGGCCAATGCGGAGGCGTGCAAATATAATCTCGTGCAATCGCTTTCATCAGTGAGATTACGACCACTCATAAACGCTCGGTTTTATATTTCTAAGTTTTGCTTCCCGCTGATCCCTCGTCCAGCACTCTTGCCAATAAGACCGGAAGCATTGTAGGAGAGCAGGATAATAATCAGTTGATGGGAGGCGACCTTGTCGAATGTTATCCGGGAGGTACCTGGAACAGCTCCGAAAAGAAGAGGCGGATATTTTGGCGATTTCATTGCCGGTTACCCCTACCTGAGAAGGGGTCCAATATAGTATGATTTATTTCTTACGGGAGTGAAGGTGCCGAAGAAATTGTTGTACAGCGGTTACCGTTGTCTTTTTAGAATAAGGGGCTTTAAGCGCCTGGAGGGCGCTGAGGGAATTTGAAAAAATGACATAAGAGTGGTTTTGGTTAAGGAATAAAATTCGAGAAAGGACAATCATTCTAGCCATTAATTCTGCCGTAAAAATTGAAGCATGAGTGGGGAAGGTATGGGAGAGGTTGCGGTCAAGAAAGACAGCAGACGCACCCACAATGTCCTGTTTTAGAGCTGTCAGTAAACACCGGAGTAGATCCACCCTAAAATTGCGGAATGAGACAGGAATGATGCCTTTAACAAGACAGCAGGGTGGCTAGATTTGGAGAAATGTCAGGACCAAGGAAATGGTGGGAGCAGAGAATAGTCAAGAAGTATGTCAGGACCAAGGAAATGGTGGGAGCAGAGAATAGTCAAGGTGTATACCCATTGTCATAAGAGAACGGCAGCACCTTTTGCAAAGAGATGTTTAGGAAGTTAAGAATGTTATAATCTGTGTTTTCAAAAGGAGAATTCTGAGGTATCTCTCGCAGAATCGGTATTGGAGCAGAGGGTATTGGGGTTTGAAAGTGAAGATAGCTTGTGCACATAATGTATTCTCTTTGAAGAGTGGTATCAAATCGTATTCAACTTCAAGGTTCATCCAGTGGGATGAGTGGAATTAAATACAATTTTATCCCTATCAACCAGAGGCCCATTCTTGATGTTCTTGTAACCAGACGCCAAACTGATACTTGGTGGACAGATCTTTGTCACCCAGTGTTCTAATGTAGCCCTACTGTCCTAGTAGAGCAGGAAACAAGGGTATTTGGTATAATCTCTTGCTGCCCCAGCAGAAAATTAATCATTTTCAAATCTACACAAATTAACCATCCATGAAGATAGTATATTGCAATCTATCCAGAATTTTCTTGATGTTGGCATACTCTTCTTTTGTTTGTACACAGTGTCCTATTGGGATTGAACCATATATATTTCTGTTGTGCAGTGACGCATAATTCAAACTTTTTTTTACTACTGCCAATAAAAAGTCTCCATTCACTTGAATCATATGCGAACAGTCCCAAATTGAGAAGGATACCTTTGCATAGCTGCTTCTCTGTTACGATAAAAGGAGACACTAGTGTCATGTCTGAGTATTCCTTTCTCTTTTAGCCTGGAACCCAACAATTCAGCAGACTGCTTTGGCAAATACAAATCTCTTACCTGATCATCAATTCAGGATGACTAAACATAGCAATTGTATCAGAATCTGCAATAGATGGCGTATATTCGGTCAGACATTCATCCTCATCATCTGTAGAAGAAGATAAACTGATATCTTCAACATCAATCTCCGGTAGCTTAGTAAATACAGGCACAGGTATTTCCTCACAGTGTTCAACTGGTGGTCTGGCAGATGAGATATTTGGGTATTATAAGTGGTGTTGTTTGTCTTATTTAAACCTTTTACATTGACAAGGCAGAGATAGCAGGCATCCAAATCTCAGCTTAGCTTTCTTTCCTTTAGACCAAGATTGCAAAGTTTCCACACACGTTTTGCACCCTTTGTGAGGAGCCCAATATTTGTCTTAGTCTCCCAGTCCACTTTAAAGTAGGCAAGATACACCCTCTTGCCAAAGGTATTGATGTTGCGCCTTTGATCTTGCAAAGTGAAGCTCCCACAGATGTAGTAGAAAATATCAGTGTCATTACGGCATCTCCTTCTTTCGGATGTTGTAGCCATTGTTAGATCACAGCTTGCAAATGAAAAATACTACATAAATTGCGACATATACATACAATGATTGTAATATGTAATAATGTAATAAATTGTGAAATGTACAGAAATGACATTAACAAACACACTATTGTCCAAATACACCATCTTTTATCACTAAAGCAGTCACTGACTCGCGACAACTTGCAGTCATCAGTGACAAAGTGTTAATTTCTGGTAAAATACATGGAAATAGGGTTTGCCGATTGCATAGAAATGGGATGTGATAGAACAAATATCTAAGATCAGATATGGAATCAGCACCCTTGAATTATGGAAATTTCATTTCTCACATCATCTAAATTATCATATATCTTTACCAACTTTAGTGTCAATAACTGAACATAGATAAATAGGTTGGTGACACTTTAAATATATTCCAGTAGGGTCAGATTACTTTATATGACATTAGGTCACCCTATGTTAAGAGTAAAATTTAAAAAGTTTTAATAATGTGGTTCCTCAATTTTGCTCTTGCTGATACAGTGTTGAGAAACATAAACTTATGATGCCAGAAACAATAATCTATCTTACAGTTTCTGGTGTAAATATGTTCCTCCCTAATGGGCAAAATAATCGGCAGAAAATTGACGATGGCGATGACGATTGAGGAAAAACATGCCGATTTTGCCGATGTCGATGACGATTAATCGTCCCATCACTAATATATATATAATATCATATATATATAGGTTATATCTATTATATATTAGATATATATATATATATTATTATATATATATATATATATATAATATATTATATATATATATATAATGTATAGTATATATATATTATATAATATATTATATATAATCTTCCGTCAGGATGATTTATGTTTTAATTATTCTTTTCTAGTGTCGATATACCCAATAACCTTTTTACCTTCTCTCTCGTCTCTTAGTCTCTTCTCTCTTCTCTCTCTCTCTTCTCTTCTCTCTCTCTCTTCCTCTCTTTCTCCTCTCTCTCTCTCTCTCTCATTCGTAGTCATATATCCATGACCTTTGATTTATCTTTTCATTCCCTTTTATTCACGTTAGCGTCCATTTACTTATTTTTCATAGTTTTCCTATTAGTTTAATAATAATTTATTCTGATCAAAATAATTACGTTTGTTTTCATTATCCTTTCTTGACCATTTTATCACAGTTTATTCCGCCCCCATCATTATTTTTTTTTGGAGGCTTCTCTTTCTTATTTACAAACTAAAAATTGGCAGTTTTTTGACCAAAATTGATTTAAATTCCTTTTTCTTAAATATTATTCAACTTTTCTATCTAGTTTTCTTCAGGTTATCTTTGAATTGAATTAGTTTATCAGCGAAGTGGATCTTCAAGCAGGAAGGTCTTACCCCTGGCTTACCCTCTACAAGGACAGATTCTTATTCTCATTACCCTTTCCATGGTTTTAGCATTATTATTAAATATTAAGAACATAATCTATCTTATTTTCCATCATTTTAAATAATCTTATTTCTCATCGTTCCTTTCTCGAAATATTTTGTCATCATTCCTTTTTAACAATTATTTTTAACTTAAAATTACATACTAATAATTCAACTGCTCTTTTCTGTCTACTTCCATATATCTTGTAAATCTATAAAAATTTCTATTTTTTTCTCTCACAAAGTTTAAAAAGTATTCTAAAGGTAAAAGCAACTCTGACAACACTTGTCCAACTCTCTCTTATATCTTTTGCCACACAATGTGTCCCTTTAATTTAACCTTCTTTTCAATCTTATGCAATTTTTATCGTCAAGTAAATTTGAATTCTATTTACTTTTATGATTTATTATTAATATTATTTTATATATTTATGATATATATATTATAATATTTCTAATTATTTATAATCTATATTTATATTTTTATATATATTAATATTTATATTATATATATATATTTATATATATATTATATATATATATATATATATTATTTTAATATATTATATATATTATTATATATTTATATATATATATATATATATATAATATATTATATATAGTATATATATATTTATTATTATATAATATTTATATTATATATATATATATATAATATATATTTAGATTAAACAAGACTAGTATCTTGCCAGTTTTGAGGCTCTTTCCTCATCTAGTGAACATTGGAACATTGAAGAATCTCAAAAATTTCTTGCCTAATATCAGCTCTCACCTGGAGTTTTTCTGCCCTTTTAGCATTAAAACTCCTTTACATACCTCCTTTTATCATCCTGAAAGCAATTTAAATTTCTTCATATATATCTGTAAAATACCTTTCTCATTTCCTAATATATTGGAAATTTTCGTTCGTCCATCTTTGTTTCACCTACCAACAAATCTAAGCGACAAATTTTATTCACAACTATTCTAGGGTTAAAAAAATTCAATGCTCTCTCTCTCTCTCTCTCTCTCTCTCTCTCTCTCTCTCTCTCTTCTCTCTCTCTCTCCTCTCTCTCTCTCTCTCTCTCTTTTGTATTTTGCATTGACTTCCCATTTCTTTTGAATACTGTAGCAACTTATATCTCGTCACTTTAAATACCTTCCTAACCTTCTTCTAAAGCATTTAATTTCTTCTTCCTTTACATCTCCTTCACATCAATCTCTTAAAAAAGGGAACCTCATATCTTTTTTTTAATTTATTATTTTTATTTTAAACTTCTCCCAATTTTTCAGCTTCTAAATTCTTATGTTTGGAACATATTTAACTTTCTTCGTCATCTCCATTAACTCAAGCTCTCTACTTCTGTTCACTTTCTTCCTTCCTTTCCTCCTCTAATTTCTTTTCACCTTTCCACCACAAATTTACCAATTATTTCCTCTATCATCTATATCCTTTTTCTGTCTTTTTCACCCTTCCTTCATCTTTATCTTTGTCTCTATCAAAAATTTATCGGATTTTTTTTAGGTACTTTTAAAGCAACATATTGTCATACAAAGTTTACGAACTTGGTGATTAATAGTAATAAATTAAAGAAGGTCCATCATCATTCTTTATAAGCACACATAATCTATAAGTGGTGCTTGCCACTCACACCATCCTCTTAAATAAATTTACCAATCTACTTAAGAAGTGCAACTTGTATAAAGCTTGTTAGAATAAGCTTTATACAAGATTGCCTGGTCCTGATGGACATTCTTTTCTTCTTCTACCTTCACGCCATTGACCTCTCTACTCCTTGATACTTCTTTTAGAAACAATTCTAATGTTAAGACGACCACATGTGCCCATGGACATAATTGTGTTTGATTGGGTCATGGCTTGTGCCAGAACTAGTAATATTCTTAGACATATAAGGTTGCAGTCTATTGGAGTTTGATTTTTTTTCATTTTCTCCATTTATTAAAAATAAAATAAAATACAGAGTAGACATAAAAAAGTTTAGCTTAAAAATATTTTAAATTACTTTTTATCTCAATTTTATTTGAAGGCTTAGGGTTAAAGAGAACTGAAAAGATCCGTATTTTATAACCTTTATTTGTAGATGAATTCAGATTTAATATATTTGAGGGTTGGTTACTCAGTGAGGTGAAAGGTAGAATGTGTGTGTGTGTGTGTGTGTAAGTGACATCAAATTTAATGATAAATTTTGAGGTATTGACATCATAATGAGGAAGGAACAAAAGAAAAGAATTATGGGATGCGCTATTCGACAGTTACTTGAAAGTATACTGAAGAGAAATTTTCTGAAAGAGACTTAATTAATTATTTACGATTCCAAAACTAGGACATTTCTTCCTATCAATTGTTCCACCTTCATCACCAGCTCTTTATACTCTCTGTATACCCCAGATTTGATCTCAATGCTCATTCTTTCATGAAATCTACTGATAAGATTTCAAACACTCCTCCTTCTATTTTTCAATTTTCTATGACTACTCACTTTCAAACTACAGGTATCATTTCACTTTGATCTTTAATGAAAGTCTCTCTCTCTCTCTCTCTCTCTCTCTCTCTCTCTCTCTCTTCTCTCTCTCTCGTTTCTCTCTCTCCTCTCTCCTCTCTCTTCTTACCTCTATCTTTTCTCTCTTTTCTCTCTTTCTCTCTCTCTCTCTCTCTCTCTCTCTCTCTCTCTCTCTCTCTCTCTCTCTCTCTCTCTCTCTCTCTCTCTCTCTCTCTCTCTCTCTCTCTCTCTCTCTCTCTCTCTCTCTCTCTCTCTCTCTCTCTGGTATTTTACCACCAGAGGATATATTAAAACAATGCAAAAGATTAATTTGTTTGAATGCAAAAGTTTATAAAATGAATCCTGGTAATTTTACTGATAAATAATTATCTCGTTATCCAAAACAAGTTGTCTAAGTATTTTGAGACGTCAATGACATTACAGCACTCAATATTAAAATATAAATACAATACAAAAAGAATTCCTTTGTATATTTTCAAAAATAAAGAATAATTGAAAAAGAAAACTATTTATGCCAAGAACATCATTAACAATACTCTGAATAATGCGTTCCATAAAAAGAATTTTATTATTATATATATATATATATATAATTATAATATATGTACATTTATATATATATTTTATATATATGTATGTATTATATTATTTAGTATATATATTATATATAATATTTATTTATATATTATTATATAAAATATTAATAATATATTTTATATATGATCATCAGTAATATTTTGTATTTACGTTGGCAAATGAAGAACGAATGTATAGATGAAAGCTGTATCAAAATTTACCTTTTATCCTATAGCATAAGGTAAATTTTGGCTGTATATATAGTTAATTAATAGTAAGTAGTAAATTTTTATTATAGTAGGTAAGTAGGTAAGTAAGTAAGGTTATTTAAGTTGCGTTAGGATAGATTACTTATTACTCTGGCACTCTAATCTCTCTATGCTTTTTGGTAATTAAAATATTGACATTTAATCTTTATGGTTATTGGTCCAACAGGAAATGATAAAAAAAATAAAGAAAAAAAATAAAAACCTTTTCCTGTGGGAATAATTAAATTTTTTGTACACACAAAATATACTTTTTCGGGTGAGATGTCTGAATAGGTCATATATATTTTATTAATATATATATTATATATTATATATATATAATATATATTATATATATAATATATATATATACTAATATATAATATATATTATATTATATATATTATAATAATATATATTCACTCCATTCAAAATGTGTAAAAATTTTTAATTTATGTTTGTACTTATGCTAAGTTTGCGCGAGCAAATCTTTAGCATAAGTCGAGAATAATAATCACCGCTGTTGAGATACTTTGAGTAGAATTAATTACAGAGAAATAAAGAAATAAATTTTACTCAAGATCTTCTATCGATCCTCACACTTAAACACGAAGCTTTGGAAAGAGGTAATTTCAACGAAAGGGCTGGTGCTCTGATTTTCGAATCACAAATTTTCGCTAAGAAGAGTCGCAGGCGGGTGGAAACGCGCCTGGAAAGGGGCTGTGATATGATATGGCGTACGAAGGAGAGTATTAAAGAAGGGACTTTTGTCTACTTTTATTTCTTTGACTTATCTTTATTACTTATCTTCATGACTTATCTTTATTACTATCATCGTTACTGATATACAGTAAATTAGTTCCCTTTATAAACTGTTTCAGTGCTCATTAATACCGTGAATGTCCATTGTCCATCCTTGTTACGAAGTAATAATTGATAACGTCTTCCATGCCCGTGATTAGGTATCATATAGTATCTGGTGAAAGGTCTTCTTTCCACACACGCACAAGAGCTAGCTCGCTGAAGTTTATTCAGGGTGAGTGGCGGTGGATGATGTTCTATAAACTCTTCGTCCTATTATGTTCCAGAAAATACTCTTCAGGCAGCAGTTAGCTTTTTATTTTTTATTTTTTATTTTTTTATTTTTTTTTTATACCACAGATTCCCTTTAAATATCTTTGCTGGTCACTGACTACCAATACTTAACACAAAGACTTAAAACCCCTAAAATTCATCAAATATTTAAAGATTTTCATGAAGGATCTTCTAATATTTAGTGAAAAGGGTCCATATTATATTCATATTTATAATTAATGAGAACACCGGTGATACAGGGGATTGAATTCTCGTAAAAATAAAAATTTTATCTTGAAAAAACGAAATTGGGATTTTTAATTCAAAAAATATCCGAAATTCTTTAGAAAAAAAAAACAAGTATTAAGCCAACAAACAAGGAAAACCATAATTTCGCCCTACATCTCATTTTCATTCATGCTCACTTTCTTTCATTCAATTCCTCCTCCTATTTTAACTGCAAAAAATCATATTTCATCAAGCCCATGCGAACCTCCCCCTCCCCTTCCTTTCAAGGCATGGGGGTCTCCAGGGGGTTCGCTGACCATGGGTTAAGAACCGATGCTTTATGGGATTGACGTCTGGAATGTATATTTCCCAATCGAAAGTTCAAATGCTGCATCATTTAATAAATATTTATTGACAATCGAGCTGTATGTGGTGTGGCATTAATATATATATATATATAATATATATATATAATATATATGACGTATATATATACTATAATATATAATATTATATCAAATAGATTTATAATATAATAATATAATAATTATATATATTTATAGTATACATATATATATATATATATAATATATATATATATAATATATAAAACCTAAACTTATATGCAGTCATCAAAGAAACGTCATTACTATTATTTCGTATAATCGTATGAATGTGATAGACTGCAGTGGATTCCCTATCTTTTTTCGTTGCGCCACCCCAAGAATAAAAAATAGATTCCATGCACCCCTATCTCTCACAATATATATAATATATATATATATTATATATATATATATATCACTAATAAATAATAATATATTATAGATAATATATAATATATATAATTATATATATATATATATATATATATATAATTTTTTCGTGAAAATATTTTTGTAAAAAAAAAAATTACCAAAAATTAAAATTTAAGGTTTTTCTTCACGCTTGTCGCGCACCCCCTGGTATTTCGAGACACACCCCAGTTTGAAAACCACTGACATAGAGGATACCTTGCTTTTGGTCGTCAATACATTCTAGGATATCTATCCGGGCTATAGAGATAAAATCGAGAGTTTGGTCTGGTCATCAATGTGGCAGGTGACATGTTAATCTGGCCCTGCTATGTCTTGCTATTAGTCGTGGCCAGTAGTTGGCCTTCAAGGGTGATAATTTTGTATTGAAAGTAGCATCCCATGGTATTCGTAATTACTATAGTCACATGAGCATTCTCCAAGTTCATTTGAAGGCTTCGTGACTCTTGCCGTAGTAAAGCGAATCCGGAACTGTCCTTAGCTTAATAAACGCTCTTGCAGTGCGATCGTTGCACGTGTCTTGTCCTTCCCTGTCATCCGGGTCTTCGTTTTCCTATAAAACGTTGAAAGGGCATAGAAATGGTTGTAGGTGACACACTTAACCTTCTCCTGAGTTCGCGGTGTTCATACTCTTCATCCAACAAAAGTACAATTTGAACATTTCTCAAGTGTTAAATTATCCCTAACACGCTCCATTATTACCGAGATAATGTCCACTAACCTGCTTCCTGCAGGGATACGGCAAACTACTAAAGTCATAAAAAAGATAAATAACTAGAGAGTTTCATTAATCGCATTGGTATGCCATCTCACAGATCCTGTAATTTGTAATTTGTGTATTATTTAATTTCTACTCCCACCCCGACATTACAATTATATCAAAACAATTCCTATAATTTCCGAATAAAATCATAAGATTGGCCCATTGTTAGTGCATTAATTTTCGCGTGCGTGTAATATAACAAGCTATTATGACTCTTAACTATATATATCACATACAGACGTTATACCTACTAATATATAGATATTAATATATATATTATATATATATATATATATATAATAATAATATAATAAAATATAATTAAATATATAGATATATATTTTATAATAATAAATTATATTATTTTATATATATATGATATAATATATATAATAATATATATAATATATATATATATTATAAAAAGAATATATATATATAGTATATATAAACTATATATATATAGATAACTAATAAATATATTTATATATATATATATATATATATATATTTATATATTATATATTATATATAATATTATAATATATATAATATATATATAAATAAATAAAATTATATGATATAAGTTATATTATAGTATATATAAGTATACTTATTATTATCATATAGTTATATATAGAGCATATTATATATATACGATATATATATTATATACTATGTATAGATATATATATACAAGTAGCTATAATCTAAATACAGATAAGATCAAATAGCATGCGGGAGTATAATGAAATATATATTATACTTATAGACAATAAGAAGCCACATGATACTTAATTACATAAATTACTGTTATATAAAATATATATATATATATTTTATATAAATACTTAAATAAATTATATATATATATATATATATATATATATTATATAATAATATATTATATATAATATATATATGATAAGAATAATATAATAATATAATAATAATATAATAATACAATTAATTAATATAATAATAATAATAATAATAATAAATAATAATTAATAATAAAATAATAATAATAATAATAATAAAATTACCATCCAGCGAAAGAAAAAAATCCCTGGTAGAAAGCTTGTTTGCCATAGAAGAACTATCTGCGCCAATTTGTTCCTTCAAAACGGTGCCTTATAATGATCCTATGCTGTGCCTAAGTAGATAGCACCTGTCCAATTTCATAATAAGAGCATTATTTTAGTTACAGTGAAAACATCTTGAATCTTAGTTGCCAATTTGACGTTTGTACAATTTACCCAAGTCAAAAGACCTAATATATATATATATATATATATGATAATTTTCTGTTTATACAAATGGATATATATATATATATTATTATAATATATATATATATATATATAATATATATATATATAATTATTTATATATTATTAATATATATATATATTATAATATATATATATTATATATATATATATAATAGTATATATATATATATATATATATATATATATTATATTATATAATATATATATATTAATTATAGACCTTTCTGTTACACAAAATCGTCAATGATAATCAGTTGAATTTTTTTTTTTTTTTTTGTTTTAATATATTGCCACTAATGCATACAACAGATGAATTTCCAGTTGGTAACGGACTATGATTAAAAAATATATGGACAGTTCGTTTTACGGATCGTAACTTTAAAAAATTCTTTTTTCTTTTTTTTTAACTGAAAGAATACCTAAGGGTAACCCGCAAAGATGGCGGAGTTGGATCTCTCGGCCTTCCGGGAACCGACGGGTAGGACTATTTCCCGCCTCAGGAAAGGTTCCGGAACCCCCCTCTTGGTATTTGACAAAGTGTCGGCGGGCGTTTCTCCGCCCCCTCCCTTAGCGTATGGGAAAACGTCTCCCCCTCTCTCCCCCGTCGGCTCGAGCCCCTTAAATTTTTTTTTTTTCTTTTTTTTACTAAATTATTTTTTATTTTTTTTTTTTTACATATTGCTATAAGTTTATACGCTCTCATCTCCCAGACTATATAAAGTTGGTTATTTTAATCTTAGAATTTATTTATAAAAAAAAAAAATGTTTTTTGTTTTTGTTTTTCTCTCTCTTCTTCATTTTATAAAACTTAAATTCACGGCCCTTTTATCTTACCGCTGGATTCCAAATAGTGTAACTGGTTTATCTGTAAGTGTCGTACCTTTTGAGATATTTCATTTTTTAAACCCGAATAATTTAACAAAAATATTATTTTCTTAAACTAATTTAAAAAATGTGAGAAACAGCACCTCGAAACCTGCTCGTCGGAAATTTTTGGAGGGGCACTCTTCAAACTAAATAACTCTGATTTCAAACTTCCGTGCCAAATTGTTGTCTTTCGAAATACCAGGAGCGGTGTTCTACCTCTCTGAACACGATACAATGTGTTCCGTATAAACCACTGAAAATGTCCTACAATTGTCGCACATCGTTATCTAAAGGCCCATTGTGCGCGCTACAAAGCCACGTGAAAGAAAAAAAGAAAAACTCTTTAAATGATAATTTTTTGCAATTTTTTTTTTTACAAAAATATTTTTATAAAAAAAAATAGTATTATATATTATATATATATATAAATATATATTATATAATATATATATAAAGTATCAAATATATATATATATAATAATTATAATTATATATATATATAAATTGAATTATTATAAAAATAAAAAAATTATATATATATATTATATATATATATGTTGCTGAGTATGAGAATTCTTAAAGGAAGTTATTAATTGGAAATAAAAAAATAGTAAAAACAAAATGAAAAAAAATTACCAACCCATAATATGGGAGTGACCATGAAAATTCTAGGTATTTTCTAACTAGTTTTCTAGAGTTAACATTGCTATGTAATAACCGATTATGTTTTATTTACTGAGTTGCTTCCCATTAAATAACTACCATAGTAAAATAAAAGGGTATATATATATACCTCATATATATATATATTATATATATATAATACCTATATATATATAAATATCCAAATACTAAAAAAATTAAACAATAACTTATAACCTTAAAATAATAAATTTCAAATGACTTAACATAATATATATTATAAATATAATAAATAAATATATATAAAATAAATATACACAATTAATATAAATAATATATAATAAACATTAATATATATAATATTTCCAATATATATATTCTAAAAACATAATATAAATATATTAATGCCACACCACAATATCAATCTCTTTAATTTGTCTCAAAATAAATATTATAAGTATTAAATTGTATACTATATATGTTAACAGCATATTGAACTTTATCTGAATTGGAAATATACAAATTCCATGACGTCAATCACCAAGTAAGGGACAGCAAACTTCAAGACATAGTAAAGTTCTTAAACCCGGGTGCTTATGCATTTATATTTTGGTTAAACCCTTTGCGTTCAAAGCGAACTACCACTAAGTGAGAAGACAACCATAATAGACCAATTGCCAAAGTAATGGAAAAGCGGGTTAACTGAAAGTTCGCAAGGTCTTGATGAAAATAATTGATTTTTTAGTCATAGTTTAATAATAGGAGAGAGGGAATTTGAATGTGAGAAAAAAGTAAATAAGTTGAATCATTAGAATGAAATGAGAGGATGAGGGCGAATAATTATTGGTTTTCCTTTGTTTGTTAATGGCTAATACTGTTGTTTTTTTAAATTTTCTCAAAGAAATTCGGATATTTTCTGAATTAAAATCTACCAATTTCGTTTTTTCAAGCTATAAAATTAATTTTATTTTTACAGAATCGTTTTGAACATACCTGCATACATTTTTCACCCTAAGGTGTCTCTAATAAATAATTATAAAATAGATAAATTATAATATTGGACCCTTAAAACATTGAACATTGACAAACCTTTGAATTGTATTCAAGGATTGTTAAAATATTTGTAAATTAATTTATATAGAAGTAAGGTTTTTAAAAAGTTCTTGTTGTTGATTTAAAATGGTGGCATGTGGTAGTCAATGACCAAGCAAAGATATTATAAAGGGAATCTGTGGAAAATTTATAATTATTAAAAAAAATTTAAAAAGAATTAAAAAATTAAGTAAATAAAATTAAAAAATGCTGAACTAACGCTGCCTTAACTGAAGTAGTATTTTATCTCTGGAATTATTAGAAATAGACGAATTTAGTATTAATAATATAACCCGTAAAATGAGAATCGATCAAATCACACACAACAGCGCAACTCACCCTCGATATAAACTTTCTATCGAGCTAGCTCTTGTGCGTGGGCAAATGTAGAGTGTGGAAGCTCAAAAGACCTAATTTCACCAAGTCCAAATACTATATGATAACCTGAGAAATTTCTATCAAGCTTAAGAGACAATAGAAACCGTATCAGTTTATCAAATATGAAATTGTACTATTAAACTCTCTAAATTGCAATTAATTTGTTAATGAAAAATGGACAAATATGGCCCACTATTCTATCCTTTATTGGTAATGAAACAAAAATTTATGCAAGATGAAATGAAAATGAAATAGGTGGTGAGTGTTAATGAGCACTTTAAACTAAGAGTGTGTGTTCTTAATAGTGGAACACCAACCTCATATTTCTACTGGTTCCACTATATTCTCGACAAGTAGTAAGCGCATTATTTAGAAGCAAACCATTGTTTTTTGCCACGTTATTAAGAGGCACTGAAATAGTATATAAAAAGGAACAATGATTTACACTTTACCTTTAACCTGTATAACTTGATTAGTCACTTTATTAGTTTAAATTTTTTCATATGACATTGATTGAAATATAAATAAATCTCACTAACCCAATGTAATATTCTAATTAGTGAAGAACGAACATTAAATATGAGTGTGTATTACTTTTGCAAACCTTCATTGTTAACTATTTACTTTCTTTAAAATTCATCAAATTAACAATAATACTTTCCATTGTCAAATATCGCATCGTAAGAAAAACATGATGCCTGTTATGTTTTGAGCGGTAGAATACCTAATTTATCTATATCCTATATATATAGTCAAAGTTGATAGCCGTAAATAGTATAAATAATTTTATTTATACAATTATGAATACTAGTTATACGTTATATATAACAAATATGTATACATAGTAATGCAAGATAACCTACACAGTATATTTAGGTAATATCTAGCTTCCCAGTTTATTTTATATTAATAAGATATGAAATATTATATTTATGTTTATAGTTTATATATATATTGATAATAAAAATTAGGAAAGAATAAATATAAATGTAATCTATTCATTATTATTATAGTATATATTATTAATTAATTGATAAAATATTTATTTGATAGTGATATTAATTGTATTTAGGTGATTAAAATTTCCGTATTAGAAATGTTATAGTAATGATTTTATAGTATATATATATATATATATATAATATAATATATCATCTATATATTATATATTATATATATCTCCATTGATGCGTTAGTTTTGATATATATATATATATATATATATATATATAAAATAAGAAGGTTAAGTTCTCTTTTCTAGACTTGTCATTAGGTAACAGCCTTTTTCTTAAGTAGTATTTTTTTCCTTTTTAAGAATGTTTTTATTACATATGTTGTGGATTATTAATATACTATTAAATATTTTGATATGTTAACAGGCATAACTCCAGTGATTGATACCTATGGTGGAATTCTCTTCTTTTATTTAGAAGTTTTGTAAATAGTATTTTATTTAGAATTATGTAGATATTTTGCATTTTAAATTTTTTTTAACATTTAGGTTTATTTATTTCTTTATTTTTAAATTTTGGTAATATAGTTTATTATTATTATTATTATTATTATTATTATTATTATTATTATTATTATTATTATTATTATTATTATTATTATTATTCGTTATTATTATTATTTGATTAATTTATTATTTTATTATTTATATATTATTATTATTATTATTATTATTATTATTATTATTATTATTATTATTATTATTATTATTATTATTTTAATTTTTTCTTTCTACCTTTTGAGATTCCTCTAAAAAAAATTTTTTTTTCCCCCTTCTCTCTACTCACGACCAATATTAATGAAACCCCATTTGGTTATTAAAACAATAATTACTACTAAGACTGTTTTTATTCTTTGCTCGTAACCTTTCAGTAACAAAATATAGAATAAAATAAGCTTCCCAAAAATAAAAGGTACCTTTAAAAACAAGTTACGAAAAATGTAACAAAAACAAAATTTTATGAAAAAAGTAACAAAAGCAAAAAAATTAGTTACTAAAGAGGTAGTAAAAGTTAAACAAAAAATGTTACGAAAAAAGGAATAAAAACAAAAAAATGTGGTACAAAAAAGTAACAAAAACAAACAAGCTTATTTTTTAAGAAATGGTGAATAGAATTGAGTTATTCGATAATATGAACGATGTAATATTTATTATTATTATTATTATTATTATTATATTATATTATTATTATTATTATTATTTTATTATTATTATTATTATTTATTATATTATTGAATTATTATTATTATTATTATTATTAATTATTATTTATTAGATTATTATTTATTATTTATTAAAATTTCGCACCTCACGGGCATATCCCTATTAAAAGATTGTAAGATAAATCTCGAGGTAATTGCTACATAGGACCCGGAAGAGGTATCGAACCCTGATCCTTTGTCTTGCGACTTACAGTATCTGAAACACACCTTTAAATTCTCCACTGAAAACATACAAAACTGTTGTACCTTATATGTAGGTTTTATAGGGCCTATATATATATATATATATATATATATATATATATTTTATATATAAATATATTTTCCTATCTAAAGGAATGTTCATCTATATATTTATATTACAATTAACAGATTATTATTTTGTAATAATTAATATTTAATTATTTTATTAATTTATGTCAATTATTTTCCATTATAGTGATGATAAAAAATTATATCTCCCTATAGGAATAGTCTTGAATAATGAACAAGGTAGATAAAACATATAGAAACATATATTTATCCTCACATAATTATATATATATATATATATATATAATATATATTAAACTAAATATATATATATTTGCACGTGGAATTGATAATATTGCAAATAATCTAAATTTTGTCGTAGAAGAACTAAAGGAACCTTATAAGTAAGTCAAATTGAATTCATCCCTTGATAAATTTAGCATTTTGTACGGGTAAATAATTATAAGAATATTAAAATTCATTGTTTATGATTATAGCTGTATAATAATGTGCTATTAAATAGCACCAAATGAGAAATCTAGAGGGTCTATAAAGCGTAATCCAAGCTCAAGGTGCGACTATGTGTGTAACAAAATTGAATAAAAATATATGAGAGATGTATTAACTCCTCGAAAGGAAGATACTAATACAATCATATAATGGTGTTGACCGTTATAAAATATGAGCAAAATATCCACACACCACCGCTAAGGTAGTATATTGATTCTGTACTGTGGGCCACATGCAATGTCGCTTACTCGATTACTTCGTCATCGTAATGAATATGTACAGGATATTGATCCAATAGTGTTGGTATCACTTTCCTAATGTTTGTTAAGCGTTTGAAAGAGGTCAATTCCTTACAATACTCCCGTGCGTTAGCTATCAATTTGTACTGTTTGAAACGAACCTGTACCCCAAACGATTGATAGGAATAATGGCGGTCTTCAAAATGAACCATATGTGTAAATTAAGAGACAACAAAAAAATTAATATAATGGCTGAGTTCAATTTTCTATTATAGCTAAATTCCAACAAAACCTAACCTAACCTAACAACTATCCTAATTAAATTGTGATAAAATACAACATAGAAATTACGGTACATTAATCATTACTTTTTTCTTAAGAAAAAAAAAATGATTAAATTCATTTTAACTCTACATTTATTTTCAGAAATTTGCCACGAGCCATTTGGATATCTCTTCGTTAGTCACTCATAAATTTACTTCCTTTACCAAATGTCGCCTATTTCGCTAGTCTTAACACCTGCAGAAGTGCTCTCTTCGTCAGCTGTTGCTGTGGTAAGCAAATTCCTCTTGCTTTTCGCTTCTATATTTATTTTATGCGCTTTCATAAACAATATGTTGTGCAATTATATATATATATTATATATATATAATATATAATATATATATATATATATATTATATATATATATACCCTCACGATCAAATCAAATATACCCTATATAATTATTATTATGTATATATTCAACTATACTACTGTAGTGAATAATTATAAATTATAGATTAATATATAGTATTCAAATTTCCACTCTATTCCCATACTTATCGATCACCCATTATCCCCCTATCATCATCATCATCATCATCGATATAATCATCATTATTATTTCCCTAGATTGATTGGGTGAGGTGCGCAACTTACACTGGAAACAGAAAAGTAGTAGAAAAATATGACGCAAGGTCGAACCCCCCAGAAAGGCCCCACCCCACTTTACCTTCCCCTTTAGTACCCTTAAGACGCCTACGAAACTCCGGCTAACATTCATAAAATTATCCTATATTCTTATTCCTAGTTTCTACCGAGACTGCGGAAGGACCAACTCCACACTCATGGGTATCTCGTTAGATGTGGAGTCATCCCCTTGGGACGCTTTTTCCCACGATACCTACTCACACAACCTCATTCATAATAATCCCGCACCCGCGAATTCACTCGTTAAATTCCTATTTAATTTTATATTTCCTAACTATAATTATAATTACCTATATATTATATATTATATTTAAATATTTTTACTATAGTATACTCCACCTCCTAATTATATAAATATTAGTTATCTTATTTATAAAATGATCTCTATATATTAATATCTAGATATGTGTTAATAAAATTTAATCTAAATCATAATAATTATCCAATTTACGTACTGTGTCTCCATAGTTTACAAGCTTCAGATTATTTTGATATTTTTAAAATTTATTATTTTTGTTTTAAATATTTTATTTTATAAATTGTTAAAATTATAAATGATTATTTAAATTAAGTTATAAAAAATATTTTTATTAAAATCAAGACTACAAGTTAAATCCTACATGATAATATAGCCTAACAAAAATTATGATATATAAGTTTTAACCTTATTTAATAAAATTTTAATCTTACCCAAATTGTGATTATCTATACCATACTCATATTTATAATGCTAGCTGTCAATATGATTTAAAAAATTTAGTATTCATGAACAAAACTAAGGAAAAGGATATTTAAAAAGTATTTGGGGACCTGGGATACAGATATGATAAAAACTTGCAGCTCTGGCTCAATCAAGACGTCTATAAGCTTAATAATAGAGATTAGTATCATAATTATATTTATTAGGAATTACAAGACATTAATCTTCCGTTTGAAAGAAACTTAGAAAAAGTCTAGAAATAATCTTAATTTTGAATTAAGAGAATTATATTTATAATTTTAAAATGCAAAATTGAAACCCACCTAATTAGATGATATAAAACTAAAAATATAAATCCTTCAAAAGTATCTGTATTAGAAAAATTTAAGTTTCGGAAACATTTGTTGCATAGTAAAATGCTTCAGGATTGTTGATCACATTTCAAATTTTATATTTCAAGTGTTCAAAATATTTAAAATTTACTTTTGTATGTGCAAGTACAACAACTCATATAACCTAAATTATCTACTATAACAATGGGAACCTTCCATAATGAACCTGTACTAACAATCTGACATTGTTGTCAGATGATTTTTGTTTTTCACAAAAGTTCTTTATAACTAAATTTAGCTATTCCAAGTAGGAGTGGCCTTGATATAGACTTAGCATTACACATGTGTAATGAAACTAACTTAATATTTATTTAAAAAAAAAAAGAAGCTATTCTTAATGTCAAGGAGCATAAAATGACTTTAACCAAAGGAAGCAGGACTGGTAAATTTTTTCTCAGCCCCATCTCCAGTTCAAAAATTTTAAAAGTGACCAACTCATATAATCCAAGTCCACTGAAAAAATTTTACAGCTATAGATCTCTTTATTCAAGAGTCTATTAAACAAGAAATCAAGACTAATTAGGCTAGTCAATAATAAACAAGAAGTATCTAAAAATTACAGTACATATTAAAAACTCAGTAAGTTATATCTAAGCAATAACTTTATTACTATTAAGTAATAAAGTTATTGCTTAGATATAACTTATTCTGAGTCTTTAGTATGACTGTAATTTTTTTTTTTTTTTTTTTTTACAGATAAATACCATTACTCAAGGGTAGAGCCCTAATCTGCGAGGGGGTGTACTCATTTAACATCCGAGCAGGATGAAGCCAAGCCTAAGGAGTCTCTCTCTCTCTCTCTCTCTCTCTCTCTCTCTCTCTCTCTCTCTCTCTCTCTCTCTCTCTCTCTCTCTCTCTCTCTCTCTCTTCTTCTCTCTCTCTCTCTCTCGTCTCTCTTCCTCTCATCCTCTCTCTCTCTTCTCCGTCTCTCTCCTCATCCTCCTCTCTCTCTCTGCTCCTCTCCATCTCTCTCTCTCTCCTCTCTCTCTCTCTGTTCTCATCTCTCCTCTTCCTCCTCTCTCGTCTGATCTACAGCTTCTGCCCAGACAAGACTTTCTCCTCTCGTTCTCTTTCTCTTCTCCTTACTCTCTCTCTCCGTCCATCTTCTTCCCCTCCGCTCGTCTCTTCCATCTCCATGCTCTCTCTCTCTCTCCTCTCCGCTTATCTCACTCTCTCTTCTCCCCCCGACCTCTCTCGCTCTCCTCTTCCTTGAGTCTCTTCCTCTCCTTTCTCTCCTCCCCATCTCCGCCTCTTCGCCGTGTCCTCCGTCTTCTCCTTATGTTTGCTCCATATCGTTCATCTCTCCATCTCTCTCCCCTCTTTCTGTTCATCTCCGCCTCCTCCTGCCCGCCTCTCTCTCTAATCTTCTCTTGATTCTGTTTCGTCGTCTCACTCTCGGCTCTCGTCTTCTCACTCTCGTAACGTCTCTTCTCCCGCTCTCGGCTCTCGTCCTTCAGTTGCCAGTGATCGGAAATCATGTCTTCCTTTGTCCTTCCCTCGAGCTCGGTCTTCTTCTCTCTCTCTCGTCTCTCTCTCTTTGCATCTCTCTACCTCGTTCCGGTCTTCTCTCTCTCTCTCCTCATCTTCTCTCCTCTCTCTCATCGCTCTAACGTCTTTGGTCTCTCTTCAGATATCTCTCTTCTTATTCGCGTCACGTCATGTCTGGGGCTCCACCTCGCACCTCCTCTCCTCTAACGGTGTTGGATCGATCTTTCCCGTCTCTAACCTCTGCTACTCGTCGTTTCATCCTCTCGTCACTATCCGCGTTCTCTTCCTCTCTCTTCCTCCTACTCGCGTTCTCCGTGCGCGCAGCTGCACCGGTCCAAGGCCATTGTATGCACCCTCGTGATTTGTCTCGCAGTGTATATCGTCTCCTTTCGATCGGTCGCTCATCTCTCGATACTATTCTCTTCGTCTCTCGGTCGCATCGTCACCATCTCCTTCTGCGTTCGCGCCTCTGCGCCCTGCGTCTCGGTCGATTGATCCTGTCCGCTTTGTTTTCTCCGCGGCCTCCTCGCGCAGTGGAACAGTGTCCTCCTATTTCGCCCAGGCTGGTGCTCTCATCATCTCGAGACCCTGGCGTCTACGTACAACCCATGGTGCGGGACGCTCTCACAGATCTTACGGATCCCTCTCTGTCAACATTCGCTCCTCTCCTGTCATGAGTCGGCGTCTCCCTCTCAACCACTGCCCCTTTTGTTTCTTTGCTTCTGCGGTTTTTGTGTTTTTTTGTTTTCCTGTCTCTCGTATCGTCTCTTGTTCTCTCTTTCTTCTTCAGTTACCTCTACGTTTGATCAACTTCGTCATTCGCTTTCTCCCTTACCCCTCTCCTGGATCGTGCTCGCTTTCCTCGTGATCCGTCTCACCCGTTCTCTCTCCTCTCGTCTCGCCCCTCTCTCTCAGCTCTCCTCTTCTCTCTCTCTCGCTCTCTCTCTCTCTCCTCTCTCTCTGTCGTCTCTCTCTCTTCTCTCTCCTCTCTCTCCTCTCTCTATCCTCTGCGGTCTCCATCTCTCTCTCGTCTTCTTTCATTCTCTCTCTCGTCTCGGTCTCTTTCTCTCCGTCTCACTTCTGTGCTCGATCTCCTCTCGTTCTTCTCTTTCCTCCATCTCGCCCTGCCTCTCTCTGATCCTCTCGTCTCTGTTCTCCCGACACAGCTCTCTCTCCTCCCTCCTCTCATCATCTCTCTTTGCCCCAGCTTTCTATTCTATTTCAGTGTGTGTATAAAAACCAGAGTTTCTCTCTCCTCTCCCATCTCACTCTCCTCTTGCCTCTCGGTCTTCTCCCGAGTCCCTCTCCTCGATTGCTCCCTCAATTTCCCTGTCCGTCTCTCTCTCTCTCTCTTCTCTCCATCTCTCCTCCTCTCTCTCTCTCGTCTCTTCTCTCTCGTCTCTATCTATCTTCTAGCTAAAACCAACAGTTTCTAAAGACATTTCTAAATAAGATGGAACTGAATGAAGAAGGGCTTGAGGATCATGAGCTAGTCATCTGCCAACACTCTAAACACTTGGTACGGGAAATACATTGTAACCTCCAATTTCCCCTTTATCAAAAACCTACTATGGTGGGTAATGACCCTACCATTCATGGGATACGAGATTCAAAGTGATATATATATATAGTGACTTAAATAATATAATATATATCTATATATATATACCTAATACGTATTTTATATATATATATAATATTGAGATATATATATATATAATATATATTAAATTAATATATATATATATATTATATATATAGTATTAATGATTAATATAATCTCTTCTAGTAATGAAACTTGTGTAAATTAAGACGTCTAACTTTGGTGGTACAATCCACGACAAATGGCTTTAGATAAATCTCTTTTCATAAAAAAAAAAAGTAACTTAAAATAAAAAGAAATTATGTAGCGCGGACCTATTAGGCTAAGTTATCCTACCGTAACGCTTATTTTTTAATAATAAAATTAAAATAATTGAGAAATTCGTAGATATTCATCTGAAAGGATAATTTATCCGTCAATTATTTTTCTCTAACTACATTTTATATATATCATTACTGTCTTTTTTAACACCAACCTTACCTAATGCTAGTTCTTTAAATCTGTGTGCATATTATTCAGTATAATATATTTTAATATATATATAATAATATTAGTATATATATATGTATATATTATAATTATAAGCTTATATAATATATAGTAGTATATATATCATATATATATCTGGTTTATATAATATTAGACGTAAAACGGGCAGAATTCGTCCAAATCAGGGTACTCAAAAATGCTAAGGTTTATGCGAGAACTTTATTTTTTTTTTTTTTTTTTCGACTTAGATTTTTTTTAGTTTTTTATAAGTGTTAATGTTATCTTCTTGGGGAGTAGATAGTATAATTTGTATTGGTTATAGTATTTTTATAGAATATTATAGGATTAATGTTGACGCGAGTAAGTAAATCGTGGACCGAAATTTGGTGTTGGCCCCCCCCAGCGATTTTGGGTGGCGGGGCAATTTATGTACACATAAAGGGTTGGAAACTCTTGAAAGTAATAATCCTATGCAGAATTTACAAAGTGTTTTATTTAAAAATCTTACCGTTTATAAATTCAATATCCTTTCATTTTTTAAACATAATGGTATTACATAATATTAGTTTAAGAAATTGGGTTCGAAATAGGGATGTACTGGAACCAAATAAAACTGTTCCGAGTGTGATTGCGTTCGTTTTTGTCAAACATGGGCGGCTAACTTGTTGCAACACAAATCGTCTAAATAGAAACGAAGGGTTATAAAATAGGTGATAGGATTTCTTTCTTTAATTCTGGACTTTCTGCTTCTTTTTATTTTCGTATTATGACCAGAATTAAGGAAAATTCTTTTACGTTTGGTGAGCGTTTTTTTCTTAACGATTTGCGATGTTTCGACAAAAATGTAAAGCGAAACATGCTGTTTGGACAAAATGAACGGGCAAAGCTTCAAGGCGTTTTAGAGGGCTCTCTTTTTAAATACATAAATCGTGCACGGTATCAAGACACTTCCTGAAAAAAATTGGGTGTTGAAAGCTAATAACAGATGTTTCGAGTGCTTCGTCGTTTCGGTATTCAAACCCCAAAAATCGTAAAAATGCTGACACCAAAACGTGAAGGGAATTTGTCCGCTTAATTTCCTTTTTTGTATCTATTAGTTACACAGAATTAAAAGTTATATTCTTTCACGTCTTGGGTGGTTGGTGAGGCATTTTTTTTCTCACGATTTGTTGCCGCTCGTTTGGGAATCAAAAAGAACCTGTAATGTAAAAAACTGTTTAGTTCTGTAAGGTTGCAATCTTTTTTTATTTTCATATTAACAGGAATTTATGAAGAGGAAATTCTTTTTGACGTTTTGGTGAGCGTTTCTTTCTAAACGCTTTTGCGCTGTGTTTGACAAAAACCGAACGCAAACGCTTTGTGCAACCCTGAATTGCAAACTCGAGCGTTTTAAGCATATTACCGTTTCCGTGAAAGAAGAACCTGAATGTGCAACAACGAAAAGCTGCGCCTTAAAGGGTCTGCGGCACACATCAGAAAAATCAGCAATAAGTTATCCTTTGTGATCCCTCGCCTGTGCTTGTGTGTTAGCTTTTGCCGTAATGTGTGAACCAATCTTGCTTGAAAAAAATTGGTACAAGGAGATTATTAGGCTGCCCCTCATCCGGAAAAACTTTACCCCTACCTTTATCTTTGCTGTAAAAAAGTGTAAAAATTATTTTTAAGAAGGACATTATATTGCTCCGGACATGCTTTTTTGTATAAAGAGTAATTAAAATAATTTAAAATTATAATGAACGATCTTCATGTGGACGCGAATTGGCCCCCACGCAAAAAGTTTGTGAAAAAAAACGACATAACCCAACTAAAATACAGTAACCTAAATAAACAACATATCTTAACCTCTATGCTAGAAATGACTCCAACGGATTGGGACATTAGGTGTATGAAGAACTCGTTTAATTAAAGTACATATCTTGTGTATCCCCAACGGTAGATGGTAGTACATACAACTGTGTCCGTACTATATTTCTTGGTACCCAATAATCGTAGTAGCACTATTATTTTGAGCCTGTAATGATTCTTAAGAATTAGGCCTAAAATTTACCAGACCCGATTATAATAGTGCTCAGAACAAAAGAAAAATAAAAAATTCACGAAGAATATGTTAAAACTGACTAAATTTTAAACGGTGTGTATAAAAATTAAAATTACCCTAAAAAAGGAAGAATCCCCTTAAGGAAAAACATAAAAGAACTTATTGTTAGCATCGTTAAAGATATATTTTCCATTCTTAGTTGTGGGGTCTCCTTCAAAACGTTTTCACAACTCCGTATTGCCCCGCACATGGACAGAAATGATTACCACTCGGAATTATCCTACCGTTTTACGGTATATATATGATATATATATATATTAATGAGCTCGTATATGAAGTTATGAAATAAAACTGCAATCATTTAAATTTTCAATTCGTTAAAGGAAAGGAAAAGAGAAGATAAAGAAAGGATATGTAGGTGAAGTCGAAAAGGTTTGATATGGTAGAAGGAGTAATCTGATAGACTGTTTCAGAACATCGAACCTCTAAGAAGTTGTTAAGAAAAAAGTGTCCTGAGACAGAGTATTTTTCAAAGAGAAATGTCAAGTGGCCCCCCATCCCAGGTGAGTATGGTCATAATTTAAAATCTTTAAAAAACTACCATCGGAACACATCAGATTTTTTTTCATGTTCAAGAATTTTTCTTAATATGTGGTGGTTTTTATTATAGGATAATTGTGATACGAATTATCGATTTTTTTCAACTACATCACTTTTTGGCATCTTTAATGAAATATCAAAACAACAATTACACATAAGAAGAAATTTACAAATATTGAGTTTGTATAAATATTGCCGGTAAATATTTAAGTAAAGTGAAGCTTGCGTTTTCGATTATAGTCGAATCATATGAACGCAAATGTTCAAAGTTCTCTTCGCCTGTTGGCAAGGGGCTGAAAACATTATACTTCCATCTAATATTTTTTTTTTCCTACTTTGTGAATAGTGGTTTAAAGAACTGGTTTTTAAAATTAAAACTTACCACCTTCTTGAAACTATATGAGAAAATGGTGGGATATGATATGACATATATAAATACTATATGTACCCTAACTATACGTATATATCACAGCGGTCAGTTGCAGCGATACTATATGTTAATAAGTATGTTATTAGTTATATATATATAATATATATGTATTGTAGTATACATTGTATAAACGTATATCATATAGTATATAAACGTGTATATATATATAAATAACACTAATTTTTTATTTTTATCATTTTTTAATATCGTTGGAAAATTTCGAGACGCGGACTATAACTTTGATGAGGAAAATTGATAAATCGATTACGCTGTTTCAAGAAAATACTATGACAAATTTCTTAAATATAGGGGATGATAAACGCGGTCTTTTTCCAAACTATTACACATAATTGTTTGATATGTTATCCTCTAAACATTATGTTTTATAATTTTTAGTTATAACTATTAGTAATATAAAAATATAGAAGTAAACTAATAAAGAAAAAATTTTCATGTTTAATAAAATTTTTATGGACATTAAATGTTATCAGTTTCTCCATGTTATGAGAACTCAGACATCACCCATAACAAGCCTCACTCTACTTGTACAACCAAATTCTCTTTAAATATATAGAAAATAAACAATTTCACAAATGAAGTTAAGCGTAGTTGAATCTCTACTGGGAAAGTTTGAGCTCGGGTGAAGGTCATCTACAAGAGTTAATTCTGCTCAATCGCAAAACCTAGATTTTAAAAATAATTCACTGTGGATTTAAATGTTTTTTTTTTATGTGCTAATCGACTGGGTTGGCTTAATTTTTTTGGTGTCCAAAATTATTTAAAATGAACGAAACTGAAAAATCGAACTCTTACTGATCTGTGATCTCTCCCCTCCGAACTTAGGCTATATTAAATCAAAATCCAAAAAAACAATGACCAAACTTATATTTTAACTGGTAACATTATCAACGTTTTTTTCATTATTTAATTCCTTCAAACTCTTAAAATTTTAATTTATTAAGGAAACATCAAAATAGAAGAATAGCTCGCTTTTATTGCGATAAAAAAATATGAACTTGAACTTTTTTATCTATATCCGTCTCAAGGTCGGATTATTTACGAAAATTCGTGTACCGTGCTATAAAAAATAATCTAGAAAGACCCTAAAAATTACAGCTAAAATGTCGTCAACTTTTGGTCTCCTTAAAGTGTTCGTACTACTTATTAATTCCTGATGGAGAGTCTTTATCAGAGAGTTGGGCAAAGTCGTTTAAACTCTCTACAAGGAGAACAGAGCGTTACTGGGTTTGGAGATTCACAGTTCAATTTGGTAGATAGAGGCTTTGTTCAATTAGCCACTTACATTAAACCACTAGTAAGCGTAAATTCAAATTGATTGGTATACTGTAAGCAAAGAGAATAGAGACTTAGGTTGATTAGTTGAACATTCTGAAAAAGAAATTTGAAAATGAAACCTTATATATTCTACACTATTACCGTTTTCTGCTGTGTAGGGTTTATTATATAAAAGTAAAAAGCTGAATAAAGGATAACTCAACTCGATAGATATGAGTAGGTAATTTACGAAATTACTCAACGTATTATAATACTTACCGCGCGTACACTTTTTTTTTCTCTCAAAAACGAGTCTTTATAAACGTTAATTGTTGTTTTCATTTCTCAATACTGGCCTCACGCGAAATCAAAGAATCACTAGCTTGGTGTAAAATATCTGTTATTTGCGTCAAAGCATAATATATATGATAGTAATTATATATATGTATATGACAGTATATAATATATATTATATATATATTAATATGAAGAATATAAATATACATTATATATAATATATATATTCACTAATTATATATATATTTACTATATAGTATAGTAGTGTCCTCACCCTCAGTGTGTCCTCCCCCTTTAAATGAAATCCTTAGCCTTAACGGGCCCCATCTCCGCATACCTTTAACATTTTTGATTATTAATTAAATGATTTTCAACAAAGCGTCATAAACAACTAGTGGCAACAGTTATTGAGATCAGTAATATAGAACCCGTTATTGTTTTTTTTTGTGCGTCTATTGTGAATTTCCTGTACAATTATAACCCCCAGTAAGTATCATTGTGGACAATATAGTTTTATACCAGATAAAAGATATCTCAACTAAATATATATAAATCGATATTAAGTCTGGTTAAGAATGACTGAGTTTTATATCCTATTAAAAAACCAAAATAAAAGGAGAGATAATATGTATAGTTATGTGGGAAAGTATTTAATCATGTTTTATACCTATCCACACGAGGTTTTTCGCTCCGACAATAACAAAAGTTCCGGGGGGTTTTCCTGGCTATTATGCTTTAGTCGCAGCACGCACAGGAATCTATCTAAAGAGAGCAATTATAATTCGTGCTTAAACTATATAACACATCTAGACACAATTCAAGCCTATTATCGACGTACATTGAGAGAAGTCCCACACAATTCAGTTCAAGAAATATAAATATTGAGAATTTCTGCACATCTTTTGTGTAGTTTCACAATATCCTATTGGATTAATAGTGGTAAATGAGCGTTGAGCAATTGCTTCAATTGGACACATGCAACAATTATAAATGATAAAACATTCATATACTCTCGATATATCATTATCATTCTATTCTAGTTTTATTTGTTAGCGATAGATAAAGAACTTATATATACTTTCACCATTATTGTTTCTTTCTATTTTATTTATTCCATTTTAGCACCCACATTGTAATCGTGGACTGTAAAGATAAAAAAGTCATATCAATCTCAACTATTATGTACGCTTATTCCTTTATAGTATTTATGGATTTGTAACTTTGTCCACCCAATATTGGGTATAATTGCCATTAGAAATTTCACTAGATGCCAAAAACACCTGAGGTTCCACTTCTGCTTAAGAGCGTGTTCCTTTAATATTGTCGCGTTGTGAAAGTCAAATTAATAATCAAACAATGTAAGA
>JABUQX010037426.1:45000-68986 GCA_015478945.1 Trachelipus rathkii | reverse complement strand
ATTGTAAATGAAGGAGATGAGTGAATGACTAAATTAAATATTTGGCTTTGAAATATCAATTTGTGAATCTACTAATCACTAGTTCCCACTCCCAGGACCCCAGTCCATACTGAGCAACTGACTACTGTGCTGTGCACTACTGTGCAAGCATCATTAATCACCTGGCGGCTATCAAGCGTGATTAGCCACAACTTTTGTGATATGAACTGATAAGTCTGAATCTCAACAGTCGTTAGAAGTATTCGTTGGAGAATTGACAAGTGGCTGAGGAGCAGGGGCCAGGTACCAGGACTCTTAAGCTTAGCTGCATTAGCATAAGCATCTCTCTCAGTTTGGCAATTTTCAGAATTTCCTAGTTCTAGATTATGAGCAATAAAAATTACATAGGGTTTGCAACGTCTACACAACAAAATTTATATTTCATTCGAGGGCCTTTGCTACCTTTTATTTCCTTATAACAGTCACACGACTTTTTGCACGTGCCATTTCTAAATTCTGATTAAATAATTTATGATAAAAATGTTACTGAAGCTGAAACAGAGTAATCTAAACATTAATGATAGCCATAAACAAAAATAGAATATCAAAACATTTCAGATAAAACTAAAACTTGCATAGGTATATTCTATAGCGTGCCAGTGAACACTCACACACTCTCTATTGAGTACCAAAACTATAGGTGACACTTTTTGGAAATATCGGGAACCATAAAAACACAACTCTCGCAGGTCGCTCTAAAAGCATATATGTGTGATGTGTTACGCTTTAATGAACACCGCTTACACAATAGTGCTTCAGCATGTAAATCCACACATTATTTGAAAAAAAATGAAAAAAAACAACCGTCGAGACATCGTATAATGAACAAGAACTGTCGTAGTGCTTACCGTGCTCTTGAGTCTAACAGTCGAAAAAAATAAAAAAAAAATTTTCGGAAAAAAAAACAAGCTTGTTTTTTCCTTTCCCAAACCCTAGCCTGCAGCATTAAGAAAGAGGAAGATGAGCCAGCTTCTTCCTCGTCTCTCTCGCTCATGCGACCGCGCACTACACATCTCAGGTGATTCCAAACCGGACAGAGTCAGTGGCTCGAATGGCTCAGTGCGTGCCCTGAAGCTTCACCGTTCCGTACGCGAGGAGCCGATCAATATACTATCGTATCGATATAGGTCTACAGCCTAGGATCAATTTCCTTTCTCCGAGGCGAATGCGGGCAATGGACGAGGAAGGCTTTGATGAGGACCCCCTTTGCCAGTTAAGGCCACACAAGGAGAAGTTTTTCACCAGTAAGTGGGATAGAACCTTCCCACATGATTGGACATATGGTTTGCGGTACATCCAGAACTCCATAAGGGCGTGATCAGTACGTGATAAACGCCTACTCACAGCCGCTTCTGTTAACTCTATCATGCCCTTCGCTCTCCTACTGGTTAGACGGGGAAATTTATTGGCACTTGAAAACACCTTCTGTCCGGGGAAGCACAATAGGTTTTTCGAACCATGTGCATGTAAAATCAAATTTTAGCGTTTAGTTGAAGGGAAAGGCATAGAGAAGGTAAGTAGGAGACGAGGGTTTGTCGTTGAGGGGTTCTCCTTACGAGGAGGGAAACAAATAAAGTCGTGAGGTGATAGGCACGCTTGCGTCTCTGCAATTGAGCGAGAATTGTCCTCCGAAGTACCGAACAGAACTCCGGCGCCACCATCATGGTTCCCTTTGAACGTGTTACCGAACGACGTCTAGGTTTTACAAAGAACAGGAATCTTCCCCAGGATGCGATAAGGAAGCAAGAACGTGGCTTTGGGTTTTAGAGGCAGCACAGACCAGGATGGAACCATTCCTCATTGGCGTTGCCTGTGGCTCAGTAGGTAGGTTGAAGAGCAGCTTCCAAAGCATCACAAAGGGAAAAGCTGGCTTTATAGCAATCAGTGGACGTGATGAAGTCAAAATGCAATATAAAACGAGTATAGAAGCAGACTCGGGTCCCCAGTGGGGGGGGCAGAAAAGCGCTCGTTGGAGTGGTTGTATTCTGGCGCACGGAAAAAGACCTTGTTTGGCACTTAGGCTCCAGGAATGGGATGATGAAAGTAGGTCGTGCTGAGTCCCAAGAACAGCCTTTCTGGCTGGTCTAATATGATAGCGGTAGATCTAGAAACGTGGATTCGTTTATTGTAAGACTAATTGGTTGGGTGGAAAAAGTACCAAACCATTGATTATAGGAATCAAAGCCCCTATTTGTCGCTGCGCCTAGAGAAATGGCAGGGTAGGGGCGGTGGCTCAGTGTTGATAGAGGCTCACGTGCACCTTGTGCGCATTGCATGAACGTCCGCGTCAAGGCTGCTTACGCCCCACCTTGGATTTCTCTAACGGTTAACCGCACACTTGAAAATGTCTATATATATATCATATTTGATATAATTCCTATCTTAACGATACACCGCTCTAGAACCTTCTCTCTCATAATTTGCCCTTAAGAACTTGGGCAATAAATAAACAGAAATTACGAATAACATAAACGATTGAATAAAATATTGTATCCCAGGAACGTAAACCACGGAACGCACGCCCACCATACCAGAAAGTATAATACCTTCCTCTCTAAAAAAAAAAAAACACCCCTGAGTGTGGTGTGGGTCATGGGTGTGTGGCTCCTCGAGAAAGCCCCCCCGGCAATCCTTGCGTCCAGTCCTAAGATGTGAAAAATAATAGCCCGTGTACCACACGGATATGAAGAACACAAGCTTCAAGTTTTCTACACTCAAGTGGCGGGACAGCCTCTTAAATACTAGTCTCTCACGGATCTATGCAAGACTCTCGCCGAGTGAGCGGCCTCTGCGCGATATGATGCTAAATACAATAAGGAGGCCGGGAAGAAAGGCTATAAAATAACAACTGAATTTTTGGACATGTACCCCTCACCCCACAGTGAAGGAGGGCCAAGAAGGGCACAAAATACTACAGAGACAAAGACAACGGCTCGATAGCCACCAGGATTCAGAGATTGGGGGAGACTCTCAGATGCGTGGCGTAAAAATCATAAGTACATCAATTAAAAAAAGAGGAGAAGGAGACAAACTAAGGAAGTGACGGAAAAAAAGGACGGAGAAATGAAATAAGAAGAATAAGAAGAAAAATCAAAATTAATAACGAAGAAAAAAAATAAATATAAGATAAGAAACAAAAATAATTAATAATAAAAAATAAATGACAATAATAAATAAATAAAAATAAAAATAATAGGATACTATAGTAAAAATAAAATTAGAACAAAAAAAAATAAAAGTGGCTTTTCCCAGACAACAATAGTGTTTGTGCCCGTCTCGACGGGACGCCGAGGGCACCTTCGTGAGGGCGATAATAGATAATAATAATAATAATAATAATAATAATTATAATAATAATAATAATAAATAAATTACACTCTCACTCACTAGTGTAATAGACTAGCGCCATGCCCCACATTATATCGGATCCGTATAATCATCTGCGCATACTACGGCTACGAACGTGTACTCACAGCATCAAGCCCTGCCACACTAATCAAGTCGATCATATATGAGTTCCTTCTCGTGATCTGATCGTCAGACACCTGTTGCAAAGCAATATACAAATCCTGAAATGATTTCTAAAATGCTAGCCAACCCGCTCTCATCATGACATTTACCGGCGTGAGTTCAGATGAATCTGGCCTAAAAATATACACCAGTTTCAATACTATACATAAGTATGCATACACAATTAAAGTAAAATTCTCTACACAAACCACATGCCCATAATTACAGCTAATTATAAAAATATCACAGGACGCCCTAAATTTTTTAAAATTTCAAAATGCATTTTAAGTAATTAAAATCGATCTATATGATATATATTAAAATAAATCTATCAGTTAAAATAAAAAGAAAAAAATTCTCCTTTCAAATTGGCAACTCTACACACTCTATGCGGCCTCCGTTACAGCGATCCCTCCGCAGGATTGAGCCCAGAGTCTAATCTCTATATATCATAACATCGTCTCACTCTCCTTTCTGATAATAGTAGGTCCACTCACACATACAGAATATGACCGCCAACTATGGAGACAATTAATACTGTGATCTTGCAATGGTCATACCTCACTCGCTAGTAGATCCTCTTGAACAAACACTCGCGATATTTGGACCGATATCGTAAATGCGGATACCTAAGACGCAATGCCCGCACCGGAATCACCGACTTATCGCGATTCTAGAGGAAGAAGAACCATATGAAGAGACTGCGAACCAACACAGAGTCCCATGGCGTCCGTCATTTCATGTCCCACTTCCGTCCACCCATCTTACCACGGATGCCGCTATTTCCAGCCTCAGGGGGTTTGTATAAAACACCGCCGCAGCGGTAGTCCTCAGAGGATCGTTTTGCATTGGTGTCAGGAACTGATCCGCGAAATGTTGTTATTTTTGTTCTATTATTAGGGTTCTTGGAACTTTATTTTATTAAATATTAATATATTCAAGTATTTTAAAGAAAAACTTTTGGCTACTGTTCCTTAAAGCTTGGGTTCTTGAACATTGATTCAGCTAGAGTATTGAACCTTTGAAAGGCGTGGCATATTGTCTGATTCTGCTGCACTGATCTGCTTATACATCAATTAATAACCAATTAGTTGTATTGGCATCTCCTACAGAAGGTGTGAAATAATTTAATTGCTTCTTAAATTTAAGTAATAAAAATGGATTTAAAGGTATAAAAGAAAGTACTACATTTTCATATCACATCCTTTCCATGGCATTGTTCCATTATGCTCTCAGTGGTAAGTGGCCAGAATATGTACAGACTAGCAAGGAAAATATTTTACATTCGTGCGTAATAATTATAAATATCCATTTGACGAATATGGAAGCAATCAAAAAATTACCTTAATGAAAGAAATTTTTTCAGTTATTAAATATTTAGAAATTAAAAAATTTATTTTAAAAAAGCCTGTAGTAAAGCCCTCGCTGCAACCTTTTCTTGACCAATGACATCTACTGACCTTTGGAAATGATGATTATAAAAATAACTGAATACGTCCTCGACCAGTTGTATAGGCTACCTCGCCTTCATTGCCTCTCTCCTTTTCCATAAAACCAGCACCGGGCTTATCACAGTGAGGACTCCTTCCGGGGTATTAAAATTTACATTCATTATATTCTCACACTCAATCGCCATAATATCTATAGACATATATTATATATAACCTTATATCCGTGAGCTAAGATACAACTTGCTCCATAGCCTATATGAGCCTCACCTGTTCACTCTCACCACTCACATTGACCTCTCTAATATAGTTCAGAGAGCAACTCTCCTCCCGAACCTTCCTGGATCTCATAATGCACTCTCCTGTGCCAGAGAGTGTGTAAACTCACCCCTTGTAGCTGACTATATACATTCGTATCCCGGTAGTAAGATCCGCTGCAAGCTCTCGCCTGAGAGGTGAACTGCGTGTTTTAGGAGTCCCGTTACACATACACTCTATAGACACGAAGCCACACCTTATATATACTCAATATATCACACTACACCTAGGATCATTTTGATAGAGTTCATTCTTATTTATATATATATGTAACTTCGGTCGTGTCTTTGAGTGAGAGAGCTCTCACACTCTCTCACACGAAATTTTAGTTTCACTTGAGTGCTTGTGTGGAGAAGGAGAAGCACTCTCACTACAAATGAGAATAGTAGTTCGAATAACCGAGCACACAAATAGTTAATTAAAACTACATGTCTACTTGTCATTGTCCTGCGGTGTGTAGCGAGAGAGTTAATTTAACATACTCATACAATAACATATCGCCCCTTACCCAGAAATTAACACTAATTCGAGTAGTAGTAGTACGAACCAGCTCTTTTATTAATATATATATATATATATATATTATAATATATATATATATATATACTATATATTATATATATTATATATATATATATATATATAATATATAATATATATATATATATATATATATATATAGATTAGTTTATTTACAGTATTTAGTTTGAAACCACAGGATAAATTACAAACCGAACCCCAATAACTTGTGAGAGAGAGAATGAGAGAGAGAGAAGAGAGAGAGAGAAGAGAGAAGAGAGAGAAGAGAGGAAGAGGAGAAGAGAGAGAGAGAGACGATGAGAGAGAGAGAGAGAGCGATAGAGAGAGAAGGAGAGAGAGAGAGGAGAGAGACAGAAGAGAGAGAGATGAGGAGAGAATGAGGAGAGAGAGAGAGAAGGAGAGGAGAGAAAGAGAGAGAGAGGGAGAGGAGGGAAGAGAGAGAGGAAGAGAGAGGAGGAGAAGAGAGAAGGAGAGAGAAGGAGAGGAGAGACGAGAGAATGAAGAGAGAGAGAGAAGAGAGAAGAGAGCAATCCTATGGCAAGACGCACACGGAGTGGAGTGCCGTAAAAGTGAGAGTGCACGAGGATTCTCATACTGCTACCAGCAGCCTTTCCCCACGATGTACTGCACCCAGACGGGACGTATAGTCATTTCCTTCATCCTCCCCTTACCGAACAATCGGTATCTTGGCTTCCAGCTTCGCGCGAGGAGTCAGTGAATTCCTCCCCATATACTGTCCTTTTCCGCGAGACAACCTTTTTCACCGAAGGTATGTCCATTGTCGAGTCACTCGCGCAGACTCTTACTTAAGAAGACGCATATCACACATGAACCTTTCTTTGCAACGAGAACTGCCATGACACTATACGCCGTGGAGTTTACGCAACTGGTGAAAAGAGAGAGAGAAGAGAGAGAGGAAGAGAGAGCGAGAGAGAGAGAGTGTTAGGGAGATGAGAGAGAGAGAGAGAGGACGAGAGGAGGAGCGAGAGAGGAGGCGGATACGAGAGAGAAGAAGAGAGACGAGAGAGAGAGAGAGATGAGATACGAGAGAGGAGAGAGGAGAGAGAGAGAGAGGAGGAGAGAGAGAGAGAGGGAAGAGAGAGAGAGAAGAGAGAGAGTCGAGAGAGGGAGAGAGAGAGAGAGAGATGAGAGAGAGAGAGAAGAGAGAGAGAGAGAGAGAGAGAGAGAGAGAGGAAGGAGAGAGAGAGAGAGAGAGAGAGAGAGAGAGAGAGAGAGAGAGAGAGGAGAGAGAGAGAGAGAAGAGAGAGAGAGAGATGAGAGGAGAGAGAGAGAGAGAGAGAGAGAGAGAGAGGGAGAGAGATGAGAGAGGAGAAGAGGAGGAGAGAGAGAGAGAAGAGAGAGAGAGAGAGGAGAGAGATAGAGAGAGAGAGGAGAGAGTGGAGAGAGAGAAGGAGAAGAGAAGAGAGAGAGAGAGGAGAGAGAGAGAGAGAGAGAAGAGGAGAGAGAGAGCGAGAGAGAGAGGAGAGAGAGAGAGAGAGACGAATGGTCATGGTATCAGTCAAAATGTGAAATAAGGGCAAATGTCTGGACAATGGGAGTTCGACTTTACCAGAAAATAAGATAAAAAAAAATTAAGGGAATGAGGAAGACGTAAAGTTTGGTGTTTAGCATATTTAGCAAAGATCAGAAGAGCGGCAAGCATAACCAGAGATTATTACAGGTTCACACGGAAAAAAGAAACTTTTCGCTGCAGCGGAGAAATGGATTGTGCAACCAATTTCTTCGATAAAAAATATAAAACAGTATAAGTTTCTGGAGTTGGAGACAATGACTTTCCCGAATGAATTGCTGCAAGAGCAGTCAGAAGTTGAACTAAGATTTAATAAAAGAAAAAGGAAAAAGGGAAGAGAACGAAATGTAGCCTCCATGCCCGAGTTCATTTTGGCTGTTTGTGATTTTACTCACTAGAGGACATTTGAGCTGTAGTAGTAATCATTTCAAGATTTCAATTAGTTATGACTGCAAGTTTAACTAATTTTGTAGCACCAAAATACCATAAGATTTTCTCGCTTTAGGTGTTACAGAGAGGTCCAATAGAATAATTGCGACAATATAATAAGGCAGATGAGAAGATTTTTAATACGTAACGAGGATGGAAATAAAACAAGGTCAAATTATGGTTGGTTCATCTCCGAAAGGATCAGAGCACCACAAGTAGGGAGCTGTACTTACTGCGCTATAAGTTAAATTTTGGGGGGAAAACGGTAACAAATAATAAGCTGAAATTTGCAGCTGTATCTTCAGACCTTCACGAGAAAAAGCCACTGTGTGGTGGTGAACATTGAAATTACCCTCACCTCCAGTGATAATTTCAGCTGAATGGGAGAATGGACATTGGTTAAAGAATTTAGGTAATACCGTGTGCAGTGAGAACGACTTCTGTTGTAATTTTAGTTACAAATACTATGGGAATCAAACGTATTATATGTTTGTATTAAGTAAAAATATAAATGCTGGGGGAGTTAATTCCACTCTTGAAATTAACACATGTGCTGTTGCTTGGTGTCAAAATTCTGATTATTGCTCTCTGAAGCAGTGCTCACTTGTCAAGCCTACATGTTATTATCCTCGCGCAATATATATATATATATATATATATATAATATTATTATATATATTATATATATATATATAATAATATATATATAATATATATATAATATATATATATATATATATATATATATATATATATATATATATAATATACATATAATATATATATATATAAAACGTCCTCCCCAGAAGGTCATACGACCTGTCAGTGTGGGACCATCGAGAAAGGTCCTTGGTTCCACGGACTAACAACTATTCCGCTGGCTGGCCAGAGGCCCTATCGGGATGCCGGGAAGCTTTGCGTGAGTGTGAGCTCAACTACCAAATTTGCACTCATTAATCCGTGCTGAGTGAGACGAAGCTAGGGTTTAGAATGAATAGTCTCACATTCTCTCGCTCCACCCCAGTCTCGAACCTGGGCCCCCTCTCTCGCTGTGCCAGCGAGTGCTCTACCACTGAGCTTAGGAGCCTATATATATATGCGTATAGTGCTTATACTTATATATATATATATATCATATATATATAAATATATCACTCTATACTATATTATATATTATATATAATATATATATATATATATACTATAGATATATATATATATATATATATATATATATATATATAATATATCAGTATTAATATACATATATCATATACCTATATACTATATATATCGCGCTACCCCAAGTTTTCTCAGGATAGCTAGTGCCTCCACTTACAACGTAGGGAGTTCTCATCTTGTTTTAACTAATTTTTTTTTGTACTTAGAAATGAATTTCTTCAACCATTCTAAAAACTCTAAAAATGGCAGTGAACGATTGGGTTTCTTCAATGAAGCCTCTTTGTTGAATAGAGCACCAAGTGGGCCCATTTTTGATAAGCACCTGGCTCTAATGTCATGAACCGAAATGTCGAGTTAAGGGACCTCAGTATCGGCCCCATTCGGGAAACACTTGCACAAGACGTTGGAGCGTTCCAGACATCAGATTTGTCGGGCGCCCATGGAAGTCTTCGTCCGCCCAAGGAATGTTTACACAACTATCTGCAGAAAACTACCCTCGAAAATTACACTAGCCGCGCAAAAATGGTATTCCGGTACCTGACCGGTCGGCGGCCAGTACCGGCCTCACTACCCTGTTAATGGCGGGAACGAATCTCACCTTACCCCTATCCTTAATAGGTTTGGATAGGGTTTTGGAAAGGCATTTGGACAACTTACATGGGCGCGGTCAAAGCGAGGGGAAGATCAGAGAGTTGAGACGACATGGAGCCACCTAAAGTGCTAGATCTTTGATTGGTAGTGGCAAGCACTCGGATGGGGAGAACCCAGGTCCCGATAGGGAATGTTATCATCACTGCGTTTGAACGAGGGTAGTCGGTAATTATTCATATATGTGTTTATATATATTATATTAATGTATTAAAATATAGTAAATAGTAGATATTATTTAACTTATATATAATTATATATATATATATATACCTATATATATATAATATATATATATCTATATATATATATTATATATATATACATATATATATTACAAACTCAGCTTCACTTATCCTACTAATTAGCTGAATGATTCCACTCTCACCTGGTGTCTGTAGATCTGACAAAAGGGCCGAATTACCGTCAACTCTATTTTTTATGTGTCCACACTCACCCGAATAACGATACCGTATACTTTAGATTAAATATAATAAATACACAGTAATTTAAAGATAGAACTCATATTCGTGCACTGCCTAGCCAATCAACGATTTGCATTCCCTGTACAGAACAATACTTAGTCATTATATATTTCATATTTTTAGTTGTGCCCAAGTATATTATTTATAAAATTAAACATAGGTACCTTTAAGAATAATAATGCAAATAGTAATATTAAAACTTTTTTTATGTTTGTGTTTATTTAAAAAAAATATTTCCATTTCCATTTCAAAGGTATTAACAAAAGTTTAGTTGATAGCTTTTATGGTTTTACATGGATTACAACTCTCTCACAAGAAGTATTATTTAACTAGCTACATATAAAGAATAACAATAATGAAGAAGAGACCTCAATTATCATCAGCCGAAAAGTTAAAATAACAAAACGCTATTATGACATAATAAAATACTCTTTAAGATAGATATCATTCAAACTCAAATTCAAAAAAATTCACAAAATTGTGATGCAAAAAACAAATAAGCTTTCACTAGTATCTGGGCGAAAAAGGACTGTTCCTTTTGGCGGTGTTTAATTTTCTTACCTAAACACCTTACACTATAAATACGCTCTCTCTCGGCTGATGAAGGAGGTGCTGATAATTATTTACCTGCAAGCACTGATATAATAATGGCAAAACCTTGGCCGCCCATTTTCATGCCACAGCATGAAAGGATTCTCTCATGTAGGCAGCAATCTCCATGTTTCGGTAGAGCCTCATCTCCTCTTCACAGACTGCAAAATTTGAATTTTATTATTTATTGCTCTTTCAATTGTGAATTTTCAGTTTTTACGACGAGGTTCCCTGGTGTGATTCCTTTTTTGAATGGTGTATGAGATGTCTCAATGCAATTCGGCATGTTACTTATCTAAGCTTAACATATTCTGATGAAAATACTCATCTTCAGTAGGTTTATTTGCTGAATAAATCACCACTCGTCACTATCATGCTGTTGCCAGGTGGTTGCAGATAAGGGGCTTCCACTTCTCTGTCTTCTTTTTTTTTTTTTTTTTTTTTTCCTTTTTTGTTCAAGCGAGCAAGCCTCTCGGTTAAGCTTTTTAATGCATCTAAAGTGGTTCAACCGTCGGACGGATAAAGGTAGTCATTCTTGTTATAGGAATTCCTTATTAGATACCTTTTATTTATTTATTTTTTTACAGTTGTCACCGCCGCTCTCAGGGCAGAAACCCTATTCAAGGAGTGGGTGTTGACCGCCTCAAAAATCCATCTAACGCAAAATTACGCAGTATGAGCCACAGACGGCAGGCTTTAATCAGTGAGGGGAATTTAAATTGATATGTAGTGGAGAGAACCACAGATGATGGAAGAGAATCCACAGAACAGAAGGTGCAGGGAAAGAAGAAGCACCGTCAGCACCAGATGGAGTTTACTAACACTCAACACAAAATAACTCATGTGCCTAGACAGCACCCCTTGTTGCTACAAGAGAGCGTCGTATAAGATGGTGTAGCGAGGTGGATAGTTCCTCGAGCCACAGCACTTGCCTCTACATCTCACTATTAGAAAAGGAGTGAATTAAAGCACCAAATCATCGCGCCGCACCAAATATAAAAGTTTCAAATGCAACTAGAAAGTAACAGACCATTTTATAAGCTTTTGGCCTTTGATTCGACCCTGTAAAAAGCCGGGATGAACACCAGAGCCCCCGCCCCCACAGAATAGGAGCGAAGTACTTCATACAATGGCGGATGAGGACCCTTGTAAAATAGTGGAGTAAATGTGAGAATAAAGCAATACTTACTTATAATGCCTCAGAAACTTAATTTCCCTATTTGTTCACTTGACCTAACCTAGCAAACAACTGTAGTTTTAAATGCAAAACTAAGGCAATTCAAAACATTTTTTTTCTTTATGTTAAGGGCTCAAGTATGTTATATGTCAACAGGATGAAACCTTGCGAAAGAGATTATGAAAAGTAAGCTGTCTTAGAGAGAGAGATTTGTAGAAGTTTGGGTTTTAAAGAATTAAAAGTTTCACAAAGTGCTTGAGACGACCACCTGAGAAATGATATACTATACCAGGATCAGCGAGACGATAGAATTCGGAAAAATTAAGACGCGCAGTAGCAATTCTAGAAGTTAAGAAAGGAGCTAGAAACTGATATGGAGTTGAAGATAAAGGGTCAAGTCATCGACATGAGTGGATAGAGTTAGTAAATGTGCAGGTGAAAAGATCATTGATGAAAAGCAGAAATAAAGTAGGAGTAAAACAGAACCTGTAGAACACCAGTATCTGACAGGAATAAGCAAGAAGTCTGCCATCAACAAGCAGCCCTGACATGAGGCGATTTTTGAAAGAAAGTCAAGTACAATAAAGTAAGCAAAGAGAAGAAGAAACCAAAGGAGTGGGAGCTTGCTCGGTGGAAGAGAGCAGTGGAACGTGTTTGCCTAAGACCCTTGCGTTCAAGATGCTTTGGATTATGTCAGCGCCACACCACACAATCTATCCGTAGATTCCTAAGGCTGAAAACCATAAATCTAGGTAAAGGCACCGTTTCCATTGTTGCATCTTGTGCTAACGACTCGATAAGGATAAAGTGCGTAATCCAGTTTTTAGCACGAGATCTTCGGGCATAAAATTCGACGATGGTTTACAAAAAAATTTTTGATCAGCCTGTTCGTAATGGGAAGCACGTGTTTTGGATATAACATAATTAAAAAAATAATAACATCAGAGTTTTAATTATAAAAAATTGGAATCAACTATTGTGATGGAGAGTATCTATCAAATAGAGAAATTAGATATTTAAAGCAAAATATTGCATGAATGAATCAACATTCATAAGTTTCAGTGAGAACTAACTACGACCTGTCAAATTCTTATATTGATACATTTCTTTCGTTCTGTTAGCATTTGCTTAGTGAGAGAATTTCGGAAGCACGGAAAGAGCAAAGCCTAACAGAATTAGGAAAATTCACTCAACGTTTGTTAGCATTTTCTCTACTAAAAGTGTATTGTAAGAATTTGACATGAATCGAGCGAATATTATGTTAGCATTTTCCTAATCTTCGTTACGCAACAAAGAGTGCTCAAAATCACTGAAAATGCCCTTCGTTTAATAGTAATTAGTAATGAATTGCCCAGTAATCAGTGAGGAAACCGAAATTCAGAAACAAGTATAACGGTAATCAGAAGAAGGGAATAATATGATTGCAGATGATCTAAGACGAAATGAGAGTCGTTCGAGATAGAGAGTTTGTGCAAAGATTCGAAGTCTTAGAATAAGGAATAGTACACTCGAGAGCTAATAGGGCTGTAGCTAGAAGATCAGAGCCAGGAATCATTTTTTCGAATAGGTTGGGACAGTATGCGCGCATTTGTTCCAAACACTAAGCGAAATGTAGTAGTGTAGGGGATTAGTTGATATATAGTTAAAACGAGCGGTGGGATCGAGCAACGGAGGCACACGTACTCTCAAAACTCGGAGAGAATGCCATCCGGGCCACCCGCCTTCCGTAACGTCATAGATTTCAGAGCTCATGCACCCGATCAAAAGAAATGACAGGTAAAGGCATAGGACACCCTGAGGGAGAAGGAGGCGGAAGAGGAATACCAGAACATGCGTCCTAGGCTGTGATATTTAGAGAAGAATTAGTTGAAGGCCAAACGAAGGATGATTGGGCCTTTTCTGAATTGGGAATCTCTCTCTTTTCCTACTATTAATAAACATCATCATCAGATCACATGAGAGGTTGTGGTAGGAATATGGTGAGACGAGATGATTTACAGAAGCTGTTAGAGAATCTCCATGTTTTTTGACAAGAGAGCCAGAGAGATTTGCTCAGTTAGGAAAACCAAGGAGGTCAGCGCATTTTTTTCGTTTAAGAAAGTCACCGCTTTGCTCGTCGACAGAGTGTATCCCCTGAAAAGATTCCGAAGCTGTGAATATCAAATTGGCAAGATTGATAGTATAACCAGATTTTTTTCACTTCCTATAAGCATTGTCTCTAAGCCTGAATGGCCAGAGAACAAGCACGATCGAGCCATGGATTTTGAGGAGAAAACCTTTAAGACAGGATGAACCTGCTCATCCCATGAACAATTTACAGTTCCCTCTTTATCGGCAGAATCTGAAGCGCTTTAAGAGTCAAGCAGTCACTCCAATTATAGTTAGCTAGAAGCAAGCAATGCCCCCCAATCGGCCGATCAAAGTGCCAGAAAAACAGCATAGGGAAGGATGGAGATGTTGGAAGAAAGTATTAAAATTAAAAGATATAAGGGTTGTGGTCAGATTTACCGATAGGAAGAACAGATGGTGGGATGATTTATAGGAGAAGGACTATGGTGAAACCATAGGTCAGTGTGTTCAAGAATCGGTTGGACCATCCGGAATGTGTGTAGTTATTTTAATCAGTTGCTCCAGATCGTTGAGAATACTGAATGATTCAGCTTCCTCCCCAAATAAATCAGTATGAGGGGAACCCAACAATTCAGTTTTTTGTACATTGATAATACCTAAATAGAGGACCTCCTGTATTGATGAGAAGAATATAACAGTCTCGTGAGAAGTATAAGGTAATCAAAAAAAGGCATGAAAATCTGTTCTGTTAGGCAGAAACAGTAGAGAAGCAATAGAATATGTATAGAAGGAAGAAAATTTTGGTGCCACACGAAACTTCGAAGTTAGGATGATTCGGAGATTCTCGAGACTGTTATAGGAATGTTTAATTACATAGGCACATTTACTCCACCCTTCAAACGGAAATCATAAAATAAGTTATAGTTGGATTATTAAACGGTTGAAGCGGATGAATTTCTTAGCCATCTGGGTCTCAGAAAAGAGCATAAAATTAGGTTTAGAGTTTAGGATGTAGTTATCCTGGGATGCAGAGTTTTGAGTGCAAGCCATTTAATGTTGGCAAAGTCAAAAAGAAAGCCACGCCTGTGCAAATGCTTTTGCTAATCATTACACGCACACGCAATACTACAAAAAAAAAAAAAAAAAAAAAAAAAAAAAAAAGACAAAATCCCAAAGGAGAAATAAGGAAAATTTATTCGTACGCTAAAAAATACTAAATTTTTAAAACGATAAAACCCTATTACAGCAAATATCTAAATTATGAATAATCCAGAAAGTTTAAAAAACACTCACCAAAATTGCATACAAAAAAAAAAAAAATACTGATTGATCAAAATACTAAAAATAGTAGATAAGTCTGTTTAAATTTATATAATGCTGTCCCAAATAGCGTAGATTTTTACGGCTAATAGACCAAGTTGGAGAAACTAAAAATCAAGTTAAAAAGGAAATCGAAGGGAAAAAAAAAAACCTCTAACTTTGTTAAATTAAACTAAGTGTCATAGATATTAGATAAATTTTATTGAATGTAAACGAGTTCTTCATAACTTTTTTCTTTATCAAAATGTAAGAAGGTATCGGTAAGTATCGGCCATTTTAACCGATACCGATACCATCAAAAATGGCCGATACTAACGATACCGATACCGATAACTATCGTACATCCCCTAAGTATAATATACTATATATATATATATATATATATATATATTATATATTATTATTATATATAATATAGTATATATATTATATATATATATATATATATATGATATGGTATATTATATATATATATATATATATATACTATTATATATTTATATATGGTATATATATGAAAAAATCAGATTTGATAAAATATTTGATACAGAAAAGAAATGTTTGGAAGGAAAAGAGATGGTGAGTGAGTCTGGCAGTAGGTGAGAAGGGAAAAGGTGCTAACAAGAATGAATGGGTGGTTTTCTGATGGGTATGATTGTGGCTTTGGCCCCAAGGGATGAACCTTAATTGACGAGACACCACAGTGAGGATCCTTAGGTCTTGTTAAAAATCCTAGGGACTGCGACGAGCATCACTTAAAAGTAATGAAGGGGGTAGGGCTTTCTTTTGATTACGTCATGTTCTTCTACTTAACTAACCTATCTGTGCATGTTATGCACCCTACCTCACATCTGTGGTGGAAGTGAAGAAAGGATAATGAAAGAAAGAAAGAAAGAAAAGAAAGATAGAAAGAAAGGAAAAAAAAAATAAAATTAAAATTATATTATATATATAATAATATATATATATCTATATAGTATATATTAATAATATATATATATATATATATAGATATATATAAGTTAAGTATATAATATATATTATATATATATTATAATATATAAATATATATATATTATATAATTTATATATATATATATATATATATACTATATATATTATATATAATAGTATATATATATATATATATATATTATATATATATATATATATATATATTATATATATATATATTAAAAATTACTTTGCAATACCATACTCAATTTTAGGACCTTCCAGTATTAGTAAAAATTTAGTTTTAACATCCAAGGGGTTTCATACTTGAGAGATTGTGAGTATTTTCTGAAACTTTGTTCAAAGCCTCCCAATTCCTTTATTAATGAACGGCACAAACCCAAACTGGAAGAATTTAATTGACAATCTCCGTTATATTTCTTTTCTACCATGAATATATAATGTCATCAATGTATCATTAGAATTGAAAAACTTACATATGAGTAACCCACTTCCTTTGACTTCATGTTGAATAATTTTGTTAATTAAATCACTCAGGGCCTAATTGAGTTAAGTCATCTCTTTCTTCATCGAGAAGGGGCACCACGTGATTACTCATTGGCAATTACCCTATGATCAAAAAAATAAAAAAAAATTTAAATAAAAAAACAAAAAAAAATAAAATAAAATATTTTTATCAGATTGATTTTAATAAGATTTCCTGCACTCTTCTTTGGATTTAAATGAATTTAATGCAAAATAATAATCATGACTTTAATGAGTGGTGGAGTGATTAGCCATATCATAACTCTTTTATGAAATTCTTTCGTTGAATATATTACATTCATAAAGTAAAATTATTGTATTACAAAAGCATTCTGGGAAATCAACGCTCATGTTTCTTTCTAATCGTTTCATATTGGCTGTTGTCGATGGGCTATTCCTACTTTTCATTAATGATCTTTTCAGCTGCTCATCTAGCTCTATCTATTCATATGCTGATGACTCGACCCCCCCATTTGTCAACTCATTTCTTCAAATTTATCCCTCTTTTGCATCTAGAGTTACCTCTTACCTAAATCTTTCTGATTCTATTCTTGCTGATCTGAATAGAATTTTCAAGTGAAAATCAACTCACCTTGTCATATTTAACTACAAATCTCCTTCTCAAAGACACCTCCTAACTTTTCTATTTCTTTCGTCTCTACAGCTAACAATAAATGTTTTGGAAACCTCTTACAAACAACAGTTGCTAGGGTAACATTAAAGAAACTGGGAGTTCTGCTTGAACTGCGCGATTTTTTATCTTTTTTCAGTTACTCCCTCTATATAAGTCTCATATGCTATTGTATGTAGTACTGCTCTCATATCTGGGGCTTGAGCTTCACTGTCTTTTGGATAAGATAGAGTCAAAGAACAAAATGCTAATAAACTGTCCCATATTTTCCAATTCACTTGACGCTTTATCTTTGCAATGTGACGTTGATACTTTGTCTTTTTTCTACGTTAATACAGCGGCAAGTGCTAGAGGGAACTCACCACTCGTATACCACAACCTTTACGACGCCCTCATTGCATAAGGGGTGCAGTGTCTGCACATGAAATTTGTGTGGACATTGCCAACTCAAGGCTTGTTTGCTGTGGTGGAGGGTTTGCCGACGCACAGAGTGTGCTGCGTAGTGCACTCATTTTGGTGATGCTAGCTCATTTTGGTGTAGTGCAAAAAATTTCGGCGCACAACCAACTTTACCTTGGTGTTTTCTTTCTTTCCAGTCACCCATGTTCTGTGGAATTCTCCTCCATCGTGTTTCGGGTTAGGGTAAAGGGAAATGTGGGTATTGTGTTTATATTCTTAGCGTATTTCTTATTATTTTACACCCCTCTCTTCGAATATGGTTCTCCGCAAAATATGCATTTATAATGTTACATGAAGTATTAGAGTTCATGTACTAGTGATATTTCACTCACAGGGTATAACTCTACAGCTGTCGTAGAAGAGTATTTTGAAGTTTCAGAATGCCCACCTAAGATCTTCAACATTTAAAAGCTTACCATAATTATAGAATAGACACACACAGTAATATTTATAGGCTCTTGGAATGATAAATCAAATTTAATCCTTAACTTGTCAATTTACTGGACCTAACTCATATGCAGTGAATATCTAGCATCATTGTGTACTTTAGACAAATGAAGGAATGAGAAATACAATCATCATTTCTACAACACTTAAATAAAATCTACACTTAATTCTCTCAACCTGGAAAGGCTGTTCCTTAATCCTGCCAACTTCAAATTGAAAATGTCTGGTCTAGAAAATATCCCTTTCATCACACAAAAAAAATAACAATTTACATTAAAATACATAAGAGTTTTAAAAGATTCTGAATGTAAAAATAAAATTATTGTATTTGCTGAAATAACATGTTTAATTTGAACCAGTGACTATATAAAGAAAGAAGTTTGCTAGTTACTGTATGAAGTTATCCAAAAATATGGCAAAAGGCTTATTCTCAATAAGAGGGACATACTCATAGTAGTGTTGATAAAACATCGGAATTTTCCTCAATGCACTGCACCAGATTGGGTGCACCATGCACAGCCAGTAATTTTTTTCGCACTGCACATCTATATTTCAATGCACACTACATCGGGAGACTGGTGTTGTGTGCCACACCGCATTGGTGTTTTGGCCAACCCTAATTGCTAGGCATATTCAAATATCATACCATTGCTTCTCAGGGTCTTATGTCTTTATAACTCGTTTTGGCTGATCTATAAAGATAATTTAAACAACATACCTAATATAATTAAACTCACCTTTAAAGATACAGGTCGTATATATAAAATTCAAACTGTTGTGGACACCAAAACTCAGCAAGAAAATGTTTCTCCTAAAATATAAATCTTTCTGAAATTTTACAAAAAAAAATATAAACCATTCTTATATATTAAATTAATAACCAATCACATAAAAAGTTTTATCAAAAATTATTATTATTATTTATTATATATTATATTATTTATTGATTATTATTATTATTATTATATTATATTATCTATTTATTATTATTATTATTATTATTATATTATTATTATAAAACATTAATGCTTTTATTATAACAATAATGTTGTGACCTTGTGAGAGAAGACCGATTTTCTGCGACTCCTACATTGCTTGTATTGTTTGTAAACTTTAAAATTCTCTTTACAAGCTTTTTTTTTTTTTTTTTGAACAAACTCTAATTTCAAATATTATTTATCCATTTTTGTAGAATTTTATTTTATTTAATTGGTTTGATAAATTGCGGTGAGTTTGTTACTGACAGCACTTAACTAGGTTATACTTTGACCATCTTTTTTCTCAATTTTTTCCTGTCCACTTAAGCTACTTGAATTTTAATTTTAATCTTGTTTTTGTGATTTTGCTTAAATTTTGATTGAAAAATGCTTATATACACTTTAGTTTGACAGTTTTTAGGTCAGCTAGGTCAAAGTTAATTTCAATCATAGTTAAATTAGTGTAATTAAAATTTATAATTTAATTTTTATTTATTTATCTATTTTCATTGACTGAAAAACTAGTTTGTATGTCAGATGAATGGTAGTTGAAAATATTAAAGTTTATGACATATATGTCCACTGTAGGGGTTGGGGGATTGTAAAGAAAATGACAGTTGGATATGTTAATGATTGTCCAATATGTGTTTCGAAAACTAGTTTGGAATCTTGTGAAGGTAGAATGAATCCTTTAGTTGGATAAAATATCCCAACATTAAGAAATGAAAATTAAAAGACCAGCATACCCAAAACTCTGTGGTAGCAACAAGACTTGGCCAATTCCAGTATCTGGCTGGGGTATTGCCATATCATTTTTGCATTCTAAGTTTAAAATGTTTCCTGGAATGTCTCTTGGATCACATGTTACAGATACCCCAGTGAAAAGAGATGGTCGTGTGAGGCGCATCACTGAAATAATAGAGTAGTTAATGGAGTGATTTGGTAATGCCAAACTAAAAACAACAATGATAACTTTTTATATCTAGATAATATTTACACTAAGAGGGGGGAATGTAATTTGCTTAACTTGTATCTGTCTCTTACATATCATTTCAAAGGAAACTTAAATGTAGGCCTGTAATAATTTTAAAAGAATGTTCTGCATTTAAATGACCTAGGCTACAATATAAAACAATTCTTATAGTTTAATGAAATAGCCCTAGAACCTTAATATGTCCTAGTCATTATAAAGTCACTGTTACATACTGTACACATAATTTGACAAGTTGATAATTCAGAACATTATTGATAACAGTTATTTTCGCTTTTTAATCACCAGATATAATTATAAGAGTATTATATGACCAATATTACAATGATAAATTAAGATATTTTACTTAAATATATCAAAATTATGCTATTGTAAATATTAAAATTACTAAAAGTTTAATATTAAGAAATGAAAATAATTCTTACATGGTAAAAAAAAAAAAAAAATTATCTAAGAAGCTTTGTATATTTATAATAAGCATTTAATTTTTTTTCCATTCCAAAAGTTTACAAGACATTTTAAACATTACCTTTTAAACTTAATGGATAATCTTTCTCTTTTATTTCCATATTTTAAAATTCTGAAATTCTGTAAAAGACAAAAGATTTAATATAAATCTCAAAGAAATATATGTGGGAGTAGACATAAGAATCAGGATTACATGAAATATTTTGTAGATTTTAAAAATGTCTATTTCTAAAGAGTAATAGAATCATTTTACAGACACTAATTAAATTACTTAAATTAATCTTTTAGCTTACAGTAGCAAAGCTTCAGAAGAAGAAGGATATATGTGTCAGTTTAGTAGATTTCAAAAATGTTTAGCTGTAGGAATGGTTAAAGAAGTAGTTAGAACTGACAACCTCAAAGGTAGAAGAGGTAGATTACCTTCGAAACCCAAAAGTCCCCAAGAATCTCCCCCTTCTCCACCGGTTTCTTTAATAACAGCATTAGTTAGAGCTCACGTAGATACAACTCCTGAGGTTGCTAACCTTAATTATACTCAATATAAAGAGCCTACAGCTGGGGCGGAGACCCCGGCTAGTAAAGCGGAGCACATTCAACAGTTTTACGAACTCCTCACTTCAAGCATTGAAGTTATTCGACATTTTGCCGAAAAAATCCCAGGGTATAATGAATTGAGCAAAGAGGATCAAGTCCTCCTGTTCGAATCTGCTTCATTAGAATTATTCGTGCTAAGACTCGCCTATAGAATGATGTAAGTATGCTTACTTATTAAAATAATGTAAAATTGTTAAATTAAGCCTATAGTAGCTATCCTACGATAAATTAAGTGTATAGTAATTATCCTACCATAATTTGAGCTTAAAATAATTACCTACGATAAATTAAGCTAGAGTAATTATCCTACGATAAATTAAGCCTATAGTAATTATCCTACGGTAAATTAAGCTAGAGTAATTATTCTACGATAAATTAAACCTATAGTAATTATCTTATGGTAAATTAAGGCTATAGTAATTATCTAATGATAAATTAAACCTATTAAACCTATTCCATGATAAATTAAACATATAGTATTTATCCTTTGTTAAATTAAGACTATAGTAATTATCCTATGATAAATTAAGCACACAATAATTATCCTATGATAAAATAAGAAAAGGGTAATCATCATATGATAAAACAAACTATATTAATTATCCTATGATAAATTTTAGTCTATTGTAATTATCCTAAATTTAATACACCTTTTTATAATTTACTTGTTAAATTAAATATATAAAATAAAATAAAATATATAAATAAATTTGATAAAAATAACAATAATTAATACCAGGAAGAGTCAATTAAATTTAAGATAAAAATATATAGGTTTAATTTACCAATTTTACATATAATTAATATTAAGTAAAGTTATTTCAATTTAACAATATAATAAAACTAGTTTCTTTTCTGTTTCTTGGGACCAGTAATATATATATATATATAATATATATAAATAAATATATTAAAAATACTATAGTATTATATATATTATATTATATATATATATGTATATATATATTTATATATATATTATATATATACTATATATAATATATATATTAATATTATATATATATCTATATATATATATATATACTATATATATATATATATATATATATATAATATATTTAGTATAATATATATAGTATATATATATATATATATATATATATATATATTGAAAAAAATTGAAAAATTCTAAATTTAGCAAATCATTATTTTGGAACGTTAGGTTAAGTTTAGATAAGGTTAACGGGGAGAAATGCCACAAATGCAATATTCAACATTCCCTCCCCCCACCCCACAAAAAAAATTGATTGAAAACCATTTAATAAAAATAGAAGAGGATGTGTGTGTGTGTGTGTGTGTGTGTGTGTGTGTGTGTGTGTGTGTTCCATATTTTTCAGTAGTGTACGTGTAAGAATGAGCATATCGGTCAAGTCTTGGGTGGAAAAGTAAGGTAGTGAAAGAATGAGACTATCAAAAATACTAGTCAAGCATATAAAAACCCTAAAAAAAAAAAAACATATATTTTTAACAAAAATATCATTGGGGGTAACACAAAACAGAAAAGATTCAATTTTTTTTTTTAAAATTTAATTAAACTAATTAAACTCTTATGATTTCCCCTACAGGAATTTACCTGAAGACCCCAAATTCGTGTTCGACAACGGGAAAGTCCTCCACAGGACGCAGTGCGAAAGGTCTTTTGGGGATTGGTTGCAAGGTATAATAGACTTTGCGGCATCCCTCAAGGCAATGGACATTGATTTGTCTGCGTTCGCGTGTCTAGCGGCTTTGACTCTTATAACAGGTAAGAAATTAATTATTTTATACCTTAAAGAAATGTGATATACCCTATTTTTCATAATATACCCTGTAATATACCGTGTTTTACATAATATACACTTTAATATACCATGTTTTTCAAACAAACCCATTTCATAATATACCCTGTAATATATTCAGTTTTTCATAATATACCCTGTAATATACTCAGTTTTTTACAATATACCCTGTTTATTATGATATAACCTGTAATATACCCATTTTTTCACAATGCCCTGTTTTTCATAATATACACTGATATATGCCCCGATTTTCACAATATACCCTGTTTTTCATAATATAACCTGTAATATACCCTATTTTTCACAATATACCCTGTAATATACCCTATATACCCTGTAATATACCATGTTTTTCACAATTTACCGTTTTTCATAATATACCTTTAATATATCTTGTTTTTCATAATATACCCTTTAATATACCATGTTTTCATAATATACCCTTTAATATACCATGTTTTTCATAATATATTCTAAAATAAACAATAATAGAAGTTCGCCTTACGGGCATTGCCCTATTCTATGAGGAACTACTCTAGGTAATTGCTATCTAAGATACGGACAAGGAATCGAACCCTGACCTTATGCCTCTCTACTCAGTCGCCCTAACGTTGTTCCAAGGTAGTGGGAATGTGCCAATAAACGTGGACATTACAAGACATAAAAAAAATTTAAATTTAAATTTGAGGAGCAGCAAAACTTTTTTTTAGCTTTTTTTTTTTATTTTATTAAAAAAATTGTTCTTTTATTATTTCTGAAACTCAGAACGATTTTATACAGCAAAAGTCTCTAATGTATGGCGGGTCCTTTATTTATTTATATATATTAT
>JABUQX010037426.1:25000-40000 GCA_015478945.1 Trachelipus rathkii | reverse complement strand
ACACTTTTAGTATTTCTTTTTTCCTCCTATATATGCAAAATCTTTCTTTTGAATCTTCATTATTTGCTTTTAGTACATTTAAACCCGCTCTTTTTACCTTTAACCGCTTTCATCACTTCTTCATTCCACCATTCGTGTTCATCTTTACTTCTACTTTAGCAGATCCACACACTTCTTTGCACTATATAACAATTGCTTCCTTCATTTGCCCAGATTGTGCCACAGTATCAACTTGTACATTCACCGCTTTGTACTGCGAACGCTCTTACATTACTTATCCTTATTTTTCCACACTTAGACTTCTCACTCTTAATTTTACCTACTTCCTTTCGTATACCTTCCTCTCCATTCCAAGCCCCACTTAATTAATTTTAGCATAGAACACAAATGATCCGATATCCCTTCTAACCCTAACTGATTTAACATCCAAAACACCTACTTCAACATATCCTTCTTCAACCAACACTAATCAATCATACTTTTCACTTCGATACAATCTCCCTACACCAACTCTAGTATACTATGGATACTCTTGTGTTTAAAGAATATATTACTTATTACACACATACCCTTCTCTTCACAGAAATCAATCACCTTCCTACCATTCTCATTTTCTTCTCTCAGCCCCAAAACCACCTGTTATAACATACCTTTTTTGATCACCCTATCCAACATTCAGGTCCCCCAACACTAATCAATCTGAAGCTCCTATCCAAGTCACAAAACATCATTCAGATTATCCAAAAATCGACTTCTCTTCAGCGTTTCCTCAGATGACATACGTCCAACCACAATCCTTGACCTTTTCAAACTTAAATGTAACCATTAGAATTCCAGGACTCACACAATCAAAGTCTACCATTGCTCTTCATACCACAGGTCACTCATCAAAACTGTAACTCCTTTTCTCTCCCTTTCTCATTCTCTTCCACACCAAGCAAGCCACAATTCACAACACACACCACTCTACTTTACCTTTTCCTTCATCTTTGTTTTCAGTCCACAGCGAGCAAATCAAATTTGCCCCCCCCCCCTTTTTCTAAATACATACATCCCTCTCTCCTCTTTCTCTCCAACGATCTATTCTCTCGACATTCATGTACCCTACGATCATAACAATTTCGCCGGAAAGTCTAGAAGGTTCGTTTACGGGACCATCGGACCTTCTTCCGAGGCACTGCATTAGCATTCCTGGCAAGAAACAGATGGTAGTAGGCAGCCAACCCAACTACCACCGCCCTTAGTCGACTTCTACGCACGCAGTGACATACGATGTGGGAATTCTTTCTCCCCCGCACAACAGGGATATGAAGTTGTAGGGACTTCTGTAAGGTGTTATCTTAGAAGTGGGGTGTGTACTCTTAATTATGTGTATGATATATGTGCGCGTAAAATGGTGTTAGTAATATGTTGCTGGAGGATAGTGGTGCATGTAAGAATATGAACGCAAAAGAGAAGACGCACGATTGAAAAATGGGAGGTCATTTCATCGTTCGATATGCGTGTAAATCTCCCTCATATATATATATATGTATATATATTATATATTATATATATTATATATTATATATATATATATTATATATATTATATATATATATATATATCAATAATATTATATATATATATATATATATATATATATATATTTATATATTCTTACCCCAACTTGAGTAAATTATTAAAATCTATAGATAATTAATGAAAATAAAAAAAAAAAGGAAGTGGACAAATCAAAACCGTCTTTAAAGTTTTGAGCTTGAGAACTCGACAGTTAGTACGTAGGTAGAAATAACAAATTTCCTAAGATATGTTAGGGGAAATTAGGGGATTATGCGTGTTCAAAATTTGTAACTCCAAATGCATTGTGCATTATATATATATATATATATATATATATATATATTATATATATATAATATATATATATTAAATATATATATATATATATAATATTATATATACATATATATATATAATATTATATTAGTATTATATATATATTATATATATATATATATATATAAATATATATATACTATATATATATATATATATTAATATATATATATAATATATAATACTATATATATATATATATATATATATAATTATATATATATTTATATATATATATATTATTACATATATATTATATAATATGCCTTTTATTAAACCAGGGAGCAATAAAAAAATTAAAATCGGAATGGTTGGTAATCCTATTTGAGAATTATTTCATTTGAAAGATTTTTTTTAATAATTTTTTTCAATTTTCCCATTAAATAAAAAAGCTATGTAATAAAGTTTAATCTATTGAACGGGGTAATTCCTATAGTTATATTACATTATATACATTACATACTTGCGCGCAGCGGCGAGCAAGTTTTTACACGGGACCGATCGCGCGCAGGGCGCATTTGGAGGATGGGCTGCAACGAGCGGTCTGCCGTGCATTCACGCCAGCTCTGCCGTGCATTTACTCTATGGTATTGATTTAGTTTTTATTTAACTCAATAATATGCTAATGAAAAAATAATTTAACTACAAGATAAAATAATTTTCAATATGGAAAAAAAAAATCACATTTAAGCCAATAAAAAGTACAAAAAATCTTTATGAAACTTCACAAATTTAATTTAAAATAAATAAAATCTTTTATTTCTGATTTTTACCCTTGGATCATAAAAAAATGTAGATTTCTAAGTTTTTACCAACTTTATCATAGTAAATTTTTTAATTGTTTCAATAACTTGTAGTAATATAATAATACAGTATATGATATATATATATAATTTATATAGTATATATATATCATATATATATATATTATATAAATATATATATATATATAATATATATTATATATATATTAAGTGATGGGCGATTTAATCGGAATCGGCATCGGAATCGGAGGAATCGGATGTTTTTCAAGGAATCGAATCGCAAAATTGTACGTTCTTTGGCCGATTCTTTGGTATACAATCTGAAATAATTTTTATTCGATCTTTATGATATCTCAAAGACAATATTTCGAAGTCTGCGTGTTGATTTTTAATATTCAAGTTCTTCCTTAATTCTATTTAATGTAAAGAAAACTGGTTGAGCGCGCATCTTTAACGTAAAGACTTAGAAATATCATTTAGGATTTTTCAGACAGTTCATGGTAAGGCAGACATTTGGCAGACTGTTCGTTAGGTCATGTTTGCAATATTTTTTGAGTAACTTAAATACCCGTCGAACGCGTAAGTGAGCAGCTGAAATATTGCCTTGTAGTCTTGTATTAATTGGGCTATTGAATATAAAATGCTAATCCTTCAGTTTCACCTTTTTACGTTATCTCACACAACATTAATATAAGTTGATTGTCTTCAAAGTTATGAAAAGAATTCAATATTCCGCTGTTAATTATAATTCATGTTATAGTAAGGGATAACGAACCTAATATGAGGCAGAGTTACACAAGCAGGATTCCAGGAATTACTTGCTTTTTACACTCTTTTGCACTAGTTCTCAATGATGGATTATTTAGCGAACAAATTAGTGAAAAAAAACATTGCCATATGCAAACGAATCGTAGGTCCTTTTAATCACTCGCCTCAAGCTATTGCCAAGTTGCGGATATAAAACTAGATTAATCTTACACATACAGATTTTTCATGATATATCAAACTCAGAATGTTCCAGTATCATGATACTTTAAAAATTTTTGAAGAAAGAATTACCAATTTCAGAAGTGATCATTCAAACCTGTATGCTTAGATTCAATTACAAGTTCTTGAAAAAATTTACTAAAAAATATTAAAAAGTATTACTTAAACAGTTAAAATTTATTGAGCACAAGGAATCAATGGCATCGGCAATAATCCAAAATCGTGATGTTGCATTTTTTTTTTTTTTTTGAAACGAGTCAGAAATAAAGAACTATTTGAGGGACTTGGGGTCTACCGTATCAGCATGGAAAAATTCAGTAAAAAATAGATTCAGCATTTAATTTACTGATAAGAATCTTGTGCTCTGCTACTATCTTGAGTCAGCGCTTTAAAATTACATTCTTTGAGGATGAATTATAAAATATAAAAGTGGAAGATCTTCTTAAGCACTGGATGTTGCGAGAGATATATGTTTGTATAAAGGAAAGTAAAAAGTTTCATGAACCTTTAAATCCAACTTTTCAAGATTGAGCCACAGGAAATCATGGCCTCGGCAATAATCCAAATAATGAAAATGATTTGCATTTTTTTGAAAAGAGTCAGAAAAAAGAAACTATTTGAGGGACTTGGGTCTGCAGTATCAGCATGGAAAATTTCAGTAAAAAATAGATTCACCCTTTACATTACCGATAGGAATCTTGTGCTTGCTACCTATCTTGATCCACGCTTTAAAATTACATTCCTTGGGATGAATTATAACATATAAAAAGTGGAAGAATAATTTAAGCAATCGGAATGTGCGAAGATATACTTGTTGTAAGGAAAGTAATACAGTTTTTCATCGACTTTAACGCAATTTCAGATTGAGCCACAAGGATCAATGGCATCGGCAATAATCCCAATATGAAAATGATTTGCATTTTTTTTGAAAAGAGTCAGAAAAAAGAAATATTTGAGGACTTGGTCTACAGTATCAGCATTGAAAAAATTGGTAAGAAAATAGATTCAGCATTTACTTTACTGATAAGAATCGTGTGCTAGCCGCCTATGTGGGTCAAAGCTTTATAATGACGATGGATGAGGATGAGGCTTTATTGATGAAAATAAAGTGGAAGATATTCTTAGTGGTCTTGGCAAAAGAAGACTGGTGTACAATCGAAGGAAAAACCGCATCCGGTGCAGTAACCCAATTTTCAGATTTTTTTTCTCATTTATCAAAGAGATGGGGCGAAAAAAGTGTACTGAAGGATATAGTTTTTAAACTTCAAGATTTGAAAGTGTTTTCGGAATTTAAAAAGAGAAGAAAGACTTTAAAAACAGCAACAAAGAAACTCATTCCCAAGGAGAAAGACACATATATTGAAAAGAATTGAAGATGTTATAGTAGAATCAGCCAATATAAAAATATGAACTTTTCAATTCAGAAAGTCCTTACCTGGTGGTCTCGAATAAAAGGTACTTCAGCATTTGGTGTCTTGCAGAAAATAAATTTAGTCGCTCCCCTTTCCGTGGAAAGTGAAAGACTCTTCAGAATTGAAGGGTCAATTTATTCTTCTAAAAAAATCGGATGCACTCAGAAACGGGAAGCATAATGTTAATGTTTTTGCACTACAATTTAAGAGTCATGGCTTTGACTAAAAATAATAAGATAATTTTGCTTCTAATGATCTTACTTTTCGTAATTATGACAAGAAGGTAATTTTTTTTTAACAAAATGAAAAGTTCACTTATTGTAAGATTTTTAAATATTGCTATTATTTTCGTGGTTAATAAATATAACAGGTAATATAACTAATTATTCTTCAGCAAGATAAAAAATATAAGAGAATTCTATAACACTAATTTATAAAGTTTTAAATTTCTAAAATTAGTTGATTTAGCCAATTAGGTATATAATATATATATATATATTATATATTTTATATATATATTATATATAATTTATATATATATATATTATATATATATATTATAGTATATAATATATAATATATATATATATATATATATATAAACGAATCGGAATCGGAATGGATCGGAATCGGAATCGGCCTTTTGACTGGTATCCGGTATCCGGAATGGCATGGCTGGAAAATTTGAATTCGTCCACACTAATATATATATATATTTATTATATATATTATTATATATATATATATTATATATATATTATATATAATATATACTATAATATATATATTATATATATTATATATATATATATATATATATTATAATTCTTGTGAAGCAATCATTATTCGGTAAAATTTACTCTCTATAATTCTAACTTCCCTCCCCCCCTTTCCAGACTATTATTCCCTCATAATTTGAGAGCCTCCAAAACCCCCAAACCCGTCCTTATCTGCTCGGCATAAGAATGTTTTCCTCCAGAAAGACTACTTTTACTTTATTTCTGATAGCTTCTAGCTTTAAATATGCATAATAACAGTACTTTAGGGCCTTAAAGTACCCAAAATACTTAACAAAAAGTACTTGACTACCCGAAAGTGCTAATAAAAAGGCTATAGAAAAAAGAACGTATCTCTTTTTTAATATATTTTTTTTTAAAATAAAAAATAATAAGACCGTTTTCTTTGATGATACGTTCTTTTCATTTTAAAGCGTTAACTTTAATAAAATTATTGTATATGATTTTTATACTGGTTTTTTATGTCTTGTTCTTATATTTCTTTATTTCTTTTTTGAGTTTGGTTGGTTAGTAATGCATAAATATTTTTTTTTTTTTGCTATTTTTTTATTGAATAACATTTTCTCTTTCGTTTAACAAGGACAACAAATAAAAAAGAAGAAGAATGACTGGAGCAAATTTTTCATTTTTTATATAAATACTAATTGATCAAAAAACAAAATTATATATATATATATATATATATATAATATATATATATATATAATATATATATATATATATATATATATATATATATATATATATATATATATATATTATTATTATATATTAATATAATATATATATTAAGCTAGTCCTTTGAACCGAAACTGGTTTTTTATAAGGGATGGCGACAGAGTGTCCGGATAATCTCCTGTGGCTTATCACTAAAATTAATGCCCAAACCCTTTCATTATAGAACAGCGATTCAACATTTTCTTCCATGGATCTCTTTATTCCCTTAAAAGTTATTGACAACCCCCCCCAAAGGACCCATTGTTTACATTGAGAATATGAGGCTTATATTTATCTATTAGGAATATATTATTATTATATCGGAAATTTTAAATGGAATTTTTTTTATAGTAATTTCTTAATTCATTTAAATTTAATATTAAAACACTCGCATTTGTTCCTAAAGACAGTCTCAGACACACAATATATATATATATATATATATATATATATATATATATATATATATAAAATATATATATATATATTATATATATATATATATATATATATTAATTATTTAATATAATATATATATATATTATATTATAATATATATTAAGTATATATTATATATATATTATATATATAATTATATAAGTATATTATATAATAATATATATACATATATATATATTTATATATATATTATATATATATATTATATAATATATATATATATATATATATAATATGAGCACAAATAAATATGTGCCCATCGCAGAGAGTCTCATCCCCACCCCAACCCAATAACTGGTGTATTCGGTAGGGTGACAGAGTCACAAGGTTCGATTCCTCGTCCGGAGCCTAGGTAGCAATTACCTAATACAGTTCCTGTCCTGGAATAGGGCTATGCCCTTCAGGTGCTTAATTACTTAATTACAGGCATTGGCACAAATCTAAATTAGAAGGTGTTTTTCAAATCAATTGAAAATGTCCTATGAGCTCTTAGGTTAGGTTAGGTTAGGTTTGGTTAGGTTAGGCTAGGTTAGGTTAGGTTAGGTTAGTTTAGGTTAGGTTATTTTACCCTTTATAATCTACATTTCACCCTTAAAATTATTAAATTTTGTTATCTTTTTCGCGATCATAAATTTACGCCTCTTCATTTAGACTTGTACCCAGTCATTAATCCACAATTATGTGAATCTGGCAACAACAAAAGAATTCACTTATTTAATAATTTTATTAATTTAAAAAAAAAATAAATACTCACTGGCTCTCCTCTGGTAATTCAAAGCAATTCATATTAGCTACGCAAACGAGTCACCGGGTAACCCCATACCCAGTCTGCCATGCATTCATTACTAAGGGATGTTCTTTAGATTTAAAACTCCCCACACGACCAACCCCAACCACATTTTCTACTACTCATTTCCTGCACAATATTTGAATTGATAGTAAAAATATGGAATAGATTTTTGAAAGTTTTTATATTTTATCGTTCTATAATTAATTCTTTTTTATATTTAAAATTGTTAAAAGCAATGTTTTACCACTAAAATTTATTATTAACATCATTTTCTAACGAACAGATATATATATATATATATATTATATAATATATATTAATATATATTATATATTATAATATATATATTATATATATTATATATATAATATAATATATATATATATTATATTAACATATATATTATATATATACTATATACTATAATATATATTATATTAGATATATATATATATTAATATATATATATATATTATATATACTATATATATATATATATAATATTCCATATCTCACCATCACTCACGGGCAGAGCCCTAATCAAGGAGGGGGTGTAAGTATTATTATCATCATCATCATCATCATCATCATCATCATCATCAATCATCACTGTCACTACACTACTATCAACATTAATATTATTCTAGGCCAGTCAAACAATGATCTTTATCTTAGCTTGCTTCAGTCGCGTAGTCTCGTTTCTGTATTTCCTCAGATTTCTGTATTTCTTTGACAAAAAATATATCGAGTTGATCGTAGAACAACAATACCCGAATCTTGGTTTTAGCTAAATGGCTCAAATTCTTTGCCAAGATTGCACTTATTTTATTTCTCTATGGTTGGGTTTTCTAACTTTTCTTCGTCCTTAAGCTCTATCCACTAGGCCATCCACGTTCCCAGAAAAAGAACGTTTCAAGTCTAGATTTTAAAGCTCCTGGTTTTCTCCTCCCATAATTGCTGAGTACTCACAGGCCAACCCCCATTTTAATAATGAATGAATCAAAGGAGATTTTACTCTCCATCAGCGGGATTCGAACACAAGACTCCGCTTAATGCAAGTTTGATCTGCAAATTTAATCGTTTTCTTTTTGCAAGGATCAGGATCATCAACATCAATTACTTACTTGCTGTGAATCTACACATGTATACGGAAAGACACATAAAACTATTGCATGTTCCAATCACCAAGAAGCATATAGTCATGTTTGTTTATATATATATATATATATATATTATAGATATATATATATTTTAAAAATATAATATAAAATATATAGATATATTATATATATATATATATATATATATATATATATATTTTATATATATATATATATAATATAATATATACAAAATTATATACAATTAAATCAATTCTTCATGAGCTTATCTAATGTTCTTACGAATTTCATATGCTTTCATGTTTTTGAAAATGTATTTTAAAATACATTCTTGTAACTCTGTGTGAGATGAACATATCAATGGCATTCTTGATAGGTGGTCCAACTATTTATATCTATATATATATATATTATATCATATATATATATATTATATATCTATACTATATATTTATATATTTATATTATATATATATATATATATAATATATATATATATATTTTATATCAATTATTTAAAACATTTTTTAATATATAATAAATATATAACATTACTCATTACAGTAGATACAATACCCACCACTCACGTATGAGGTGTCTGAGCAGAGTTAACTTAATTTAGGTAATTGAACAATATCTTAAACTTAGAATTTCATTAATAATGAATAATAGCAGTGTAGTTTATAAATAGTTAAAAATTAAATACACTTTACTGTAATATATATAACATATATATATATATTATATATATATAGTATACTATATAATTATATATATATATATATTATATTATATTATATATATATTATATTAATATATATTATCTATATTTATTTATATATATATTTTTATATATTATATATATATATAATATATATAATATATATATATATATATATTTTTATTTGTTTTGTTTTGTTTTCAGAGCGTCATGGTCTAAAAGACACAAAAAGGGTGGAGCAGCTACAAATGAAAGTAATTAGTTCCCTAAGAGATCACGTTACCTATAATTCAGAAGCCCAGAAGAAGCCCCATTATTTCTCTAGGATTCTGGGTAAACTCCCAGAGTTAAGGTCCCTATCTTCACAAGGGTTTCAGCCAAGATCTTTTACTTAAGAATGAGGGTCCGTCCCTGCTCCTCAACTTATCGAAAATATGGTAGCCTCAGGCCTACCCTATTAAATTAAAGATTTTAGATTATTTTATTTTTAAAATTTAGAAAAGTTTTTTTTAGATTTTTTTTTTAAAACTCTACCAAGTTACTATTATCATTAATTGTTAAGTATAATTTTTGTGTAAGACGTTATTATATATATATATATATATCATTTATATATATTATTATATTATATATATATAATATATAATATATATAAATAATTATTATATATATATAATATAATATATGATACTATTATATATATATAATATTATATATATATATATAAGCTTAAAGGTTAGTTCCTGTTAGGATTGTTATCAATTGCAACATAAGGCTACTAATTAAAAAAAAATAATAATAATAAATAAACAATATTAAAAATAATAATAATAATAAAAAATACTAAAAAAATAATTAATTTACAATGAATATCGATATTAAGAATATTGTTAATAATTTATAAGCACTCCACAAAATCACTTTCGCAATTTTGACCACCACAACCACCATCACCATCAACAATATCAATATAAAAACAACAACAACAACTACAACAACAACAACAACTACAACAGCAGCAAACAACAAAAATAACAACAAACAACAAAAACAACAACAACAACAACAACAATATTTTACGCTTTATCAACAACAACAACAACAATACAATAAGAGGTCTAAAATTTTCCACAAAAATATTTTTCAAATATTTTTTTAGGAATAAAAAGTATTAATCTGCAATTAGTATTAAAATACTTCTCTAGCATTTTAAAAATTTCCATCGAGTATTAAAGCTTCAAATAATAATAATAATAATAATAATAATAATAATAATAATAATAATAATAATAATAATAATAATAATAATAATAATAATAATAATAATAATAATAAATTAAACAAGAAATTAATAAATATTCTTAATTGAAAGCTTTATTCAATCAGGCATACTAACTTAAATAGCTAATATATATATATATATATATATATATATATATATATATATATTAATATTATATTACGTATCATATTATATGTTATATTATATATATAGTATATATATATTTTATATATACATCAATACATACAATATATATATATATAATATACAATATAATATATATATACTCTATATATATATATATTATAGTATGTATATATACATATATATATATATAATACTACTATATATAATGAATGTAATATATAAACTCGATATATATAATATATATATTATTATATATATTATATATATATATTATCTATCTATAACATACGCTGCAGAGAAATGTCCATATGAAAAAGTATAAAAATGTCATAGATAAGTATATTTACATATATATATATATATTATATACTTTTATATATATATATATATATAAATATATCTTATTATATAACTATACTTATATATATATATACTACACATGAATATGTGTTTCAAAAAAGATTCTTCATATACAACTTATCTCATACTAGCCGTCCCAGTAAGGCCTCATAATATATATATTATATATATATCTTAATATATACTATACTATAAATATATATATATATATTATATATATAATATATATATAATATATATAGTATATTATTATACATATAAATAAATATATATCTATATACTAATATATATATTTATATATATTAAATATATTTATGTCTAGTGTCGTAATATTATTAAATTTTAAACTACTCTTTTATAACTACTGCCTAACACTTAATTTTAGCCTTATCTTGTTAATAAATAGGCCTATCCTATTTTTTTTCTTTTGAAATTGGTTGTTTTTTTTTTTTTAAAATATATTTAAAAAGATCTCTATTTTTTTTTTTTTTAAATTATTATTTTTTTTTTAAACTAATTATCAAATTATTCTAAATAAAAGGTCTGTAGCTAATTATATTTATATAGAATATATATGTATGAATAATTTTACTTAGTGGGCCTAAAAGGTTGTTCAGGCTCTGCTAAAGTTTACATAAGTAAGTTAAAACAAGTCCTACTCTCGTAAGCTTGTAGGCTTCTATGAAAAATTTAATTTAGTGTGCCTATAAAGATTTTCAGGCCTCAATGAGTAATTTTACAAATTAGGTCTACAAAGGTTTATGGGACTCTACGAATAATTTTACTTATTAGGCCTACAAAAGGTTTATAGGCCTCTATATATAATTTTACATAGTATGCCTACAAAAGGTTTATAGTATATATATATATATATATATATATATATATATTATAAACTATATACTATATATATTATATATTTATATTATATATCTATATATATATATAATATTATATATATAATATATATATATATACTATATATAAATTATATATATATATATATATATATATATATATATATAATATTTTTCTATTATATATATATTATTTATATATATATATATATTTAAATTTTTTTTTCTAAATATATATATATATATATATATATATATATATATAATATATATATATATAATATATATAATATATATTTATATTATATAATATATATTATATATATTGTAAGGACACTACAAAGGTTTATAGACCTCTATTTATAATTTTACGTAGTAGGCTTACAAAGACTTATAGGCCTAAAAACTAAGCCTTTTTTATAGCTAGTCAAACTGTGATTCTAAGACGTCTTAGGAGGAGATTTTAATTGTATAAGTTACTTATTTTTTTTCCTTTATCTCTAATATATATAAAAAAAATACAAATATATAAATATAAATATATATATATTCATATCTTAACTATATTGTTAATATACTAGTTTCTAATCTACTAATACTAATATTAATTTAATTTTTCAAACCATCACCTAACTTTAAAAGTTGTAAAATAGTTGTATTTACTTACTTGTCTTTTATTATATATTAATATATATTAATTATATATATATATATATATATATATATATATATATATATATATATATATATATATATACATATATATATATATATATATAATATATATTATATAATAATTAGAATATTATATATATATATATTATAATATATAATATATATAATATATATATTATTATTATCATACTATATTATATATATATATATAATTATATATAATATATATAATATATTATATATATATATATATATATATATTATATATATATATATAAATATTTATATGATATTTATTTTTTTTTTATATAATATATATTATATATATATATATATATATATATATATATATATATATATATATATATATATATATATTATAAACTGTGAGTTCTAGGGCTAAAATGAAAAATAGATGTCTTTTTTCTTCTTTTGTATATATATATATATATATATAATATATATATTATACTCTATTTATATATTTATATATTAATTATATATATATATATATATATAATTATATATTATATTGTTATTGTTTCTTTGACTTTTCTTTTATATAAATTTTTTTAAAAGTAAATTTTACTATGATACTTCCTTAGTTTGGTTGTTATATAATGTGTATCGATTTAATATAATATTATGATATATATTAGTATTTATTAATATATATATATTTTATATATATATAAATAATTATATATATATTACTATATAGTATGTATAGTATATATAATAATATATAATTTTTGTTGGTGTTTTAGTGTTGTGGAAGATCTTTAGGAGTTTATATCAATATATTATAATATATATATATATATATATATAATATAGTATTATATATATATATAATTATATATATATTATATAATATATATATATGATACATATATATATTATATATATATATATATTATATATATAATAATATATTATATCATATATATATTATATATTAATATATATATATATATATAGTATATAGTATATATTATATATATATATAATATGAAGTTACTTTAAACCACCATTTGGGGTATTTTGTACTCAAACTATACGAAACTATTTTTCCTTTTTTTTTTTATTTAACAAGTACCTTCAAATTGCAACCTTAATTATAGACATAAAAAGTGCATTTAAAAATTTGTATCACCATACTAAGTGATTGTCTTTATAGAATTACGAAAGGAATATGTTTAAGAACCGGTAAACAACGAGATGTATTATGTAAATCCGCGATAAGGGGATAGTTGATAAGGATGGTGAACTTTAATGAATGTTTTGGTGTTTCTCTTATAACTTAGACCTTCAATTCATGCAAATTCATCCACACCTCGGTTTTCTTAAAAAGGGGTTTAAGGAAGGAAGGGAAGAGTCATCTATTCTTGCCGCACAACCTTGGCTAAAAAAAACAATAAATTTTCCCACATAGCCTATCCTATTTTTATATACAACTAGGTGAAATGCTATTTGGTTATACGATATTCACAGTAAAATAAATTTAATTAAATGACTTTCATTAAATTTTTGATTTTTGCCCAAAATTGCTAAATTATTGCAAAACCCGAGCATTTGGAAATCAAATCTTTTAAATAAAATGTCACAGGGGAGAATCTTTTATCACTTCCTCTTCAGAGCTGCTAATCACATTTAGAGCTTACTTTAGGTTAGATCATCTGAGGAGGCTAGAAAAGATGCCATCCCAAAATATTTTTTGGAACATTGGCATGATATTGTCCTATGTTTCACTTACTGCCTGCGAAAATAAAGTCTATTTGTAAAGACTGGGATCGAGCTGGAAAAAAATACATTTTCTTCATTTCAAAAAGCCGATATTTTTGGTCTGATGTTATTTATGTATTATAATAATTAGATAAAAAAAATTTCCTTTACTTTCCGATCTTTTTACAAACCACACTTTGCGTCCATTTAAGGTATCATAAACAGTTAATTAAGTCCTCGCGAAAAACATTAACCGTCGAATATAATACTCTAATGACCAGAATAAT